>JACEEZ010022590.1:156089-171089 GCA_016584305.1 Chionoecetes opilio
TCAACATTAGCATTACCAAGATGAAGTATACAGAGTTGTGATCGAGTCTTGTTGAAGTCATAGTATAAATATTGATTTTTTTTATAAGATTAGAAGCAAGTCATAATTTCACGATGACGTCCCCAAATCAAGAAGGAGATGACGATGATAACTCTTTAGAGACAAACAAGGCAGTAAGTATATAACTAATAAACGATAGAAACAATAGAGAAAAAAAATAAACGATAGAAACAATAGAGAAAAAAATAAACGATAGAAACAATAGAGAAAAAAATAAACGATAGAAACAATAGAGAAAAAAATAAACGATAAAAACAATAGAGAAAAAAATAAACGATAGAAACAATAGAGAAAAAAATAAACGATAGAAACAATAGAGAAAAAAATAAACGATAGAAACAATAGAAAAAAAAATAAACGATAGAAACAATAGAGAAAAAATAAACGATAGAAACAATAGAGAAAAAAATAAACGATAGAAACAATAGAGAAAAAAATAAACGATAGAAACAATAGAGAAAAAAATAAACGATAGAAACATAGAGAAAAAGTAATTTGCCGTGATGAATACACGACACAGACTCAGTGGAAATAAGTTGCACA
The DNA here is from genome assembly GCA_016584305.1 of Chionoecetes opilio. Taxonomy (NCBI): domain Eukaryota; kingdom Metazoa; phylum Arthropoda; class Malacostraca; order Decapoda; family Majidae; genus Chionoecetes; species Chionoecetes opilio. The sequence continues at coordinate 156,693 of JACEEZ010022590.1, forward strand.
TCTTAGGAATAAATGTAGGGGAGAGCGGGGCAGGTTGCATCGAGGGTAGGTTGCATCATTGCCTCTAACTCGCATGTTATCACACGTACATCGTCTTAATACTACTACTACTACTACAATAAACTACTACTACTACTACAATAAACTACTACTACTACAACTACAACAATAATGATAATAAAAAAAGTTAATGCGAGTTAGAGGCAATGATGCAACCTACCCTCCATGCAACCTGCCCCGCTCTCCCTACGCCGCATTTACATGTCACTTACAACATTTTATCTCTATAATTCTTGGTCTTTAGCAATACAGTCCTTGATAACTCGATTGTTCATTCATTTAATTTACATACAAGTTTCCATTTCCATTGCAATTTAAGCTTTCCCCACATTTTAAAAAGCATTAATAAATTTTCTGTTAGTTATAAACCCCAAAAATAATTACAATCGCTAATTTTTATTGTATTCAAACGACCATACATAGACTGTAATAATTAGAATAATTAATAATTAATAATTCAGTTCCAGTTATTTTATTAATTGATTGTATTCATGACTATTAGTGTTTATTCTCATTTGCCGTGATGATGATTTGTTTTTGTATTGCCAGTTAGTGTTGCCTTAATATTTCATGCAACACCACTCTGTCTGGTACCTGGAACTGTCGCCGATAGGAATTCTCGCCGCCGTCGTCGAGTGTTCCAATTCTTGATATTACAGGAGCCAATATATACATTTAATCAAGTTTTACCCGTGTTTCTTCATTCAGGGATGAAATACTATCACTAGCTTGATCAGTTAGGTTAAGTTAGGTGCCAATGTCCAGGTTAGGTTAACATTTCCACGTCGGCGAGAGTTCTAGGTTGGTGTTTCGGCGAGAATTCCCATCGGCGACAGTTCCATAAACCCTCTGTCTACCACACCCTTAGTAGGCTTGGCCAGTTATGTCACAGTTTAACCCCTTCACGCCCAGATCTTTCCTTTGCTATATAAAATCGTCTGTTGTTAGCCATAAAATTACGAAAGGTAACTTAATATACCAAATTAGTTAATCGACAAGGATACTAAACAGGTCATATCTATAAAATATTGCTAATAGTCACTAAAAATCGTCTAATGGTACCCAAATTACAATGTAAAATAAGTTCTGGGCCTCAAGGGGTTAAGAGTTGCTAACCTATGTATCCTTCTATGACAATAAATTATTAAATTGAATGGATACACCACCAAGATTATGACGAGCACTCTTTATACTTCCTGACCTATTTACTATACTATATACTATATTACTATACACTATATACTATACTTACCCTCTTTACTCTCTCATTCACCTTCTCAAACACCGGATTTAGCGTAAGTAATCATTTCCACTTCCCTGATATTACGCCGTGTTGTGGAAAGCTTCCCGGTAATTCCTGCTGGCAAATTTGTCATCTCCCTTTCATTACTTTATCCTCAAAGGCCGTGGGATGAATTAGATAAGGTTCATGGCATTTAGCTGCGTTAGTCTTATTAAATGCTCACGCTACACTCATTCGAAGCATTAAATAATGTTATGTTTGCGACAGCTACCACATTAAACGAGATATTTATTGTGTGTGTTTCTGTGTGTGTGTGTGTGTGTGTGTGTGTGTGTGTGTGTGTGTGTGTGTGTGTGTGTTATTCACTTATGGTTTTGTCCACGCGAGCTTCCAGTTTCACCCTCTCAGTGCGAGCTTGGATCTCATTATTACCGATCTTTGTGCAATGCTGGGACCTCACACACCACACACACACATCCCCTTGCTCAAGGGGGACAGTAACCGCCCGAATTTGTCTGTGAAAAATTCCCGGGACCAGCGAGGATTCGAACTGCCTACCCACAGAATGGGAGATCAGAACGCTATCAACCTGACCATCACGCGGTATGTGTGTGTGTGTGTGTGTGTATGTATGGGTGAGCGAGCGAGAGAGAGAGAGAGAGAGAGAGAGAGAGAGAGAGAGAGAGAGAGGAGAGAGAGAGAGAGAGAGAGAGAGAGAGAGAGAACTAACACACACACACACACACACACATACAAAGCGAAGAATAAATAGTATACCCGAGCATTAATGTGACGACAAAAGGAAAGAACCATTCCATTTAATCAATCAGTCAGCCAGCCAGCCAGTCAGTCAGTCGGTCAGTCAGTCAGTCAGTTAAATTATTACGCTGAAAACAAACACCGGCCAGACATTTCAATCAATTCCACAATCACATCAACACACGTCCGACGAGGCAACACACACACACACACACACACACACACACACACACACACACACACACACACACACACACACACACAAATACAAACACACACACACGCAGGGAGGCGGGTGGGGCCTATCAAAGTTACGAGAGTTGAAGATCCAATTTTACCAGAGGACGATCTTGGAGGAGGGGGGGAAGGAGGACTTGAGTAAATCCAGAGCCTCTTTATGGGTGTTCGTACCTTGTGTGTGTGTGTGTGTGTGTGTGTGTGTGTGTTGTGTGTTGCAGCTCGGGGGGGTTCACTGGATTGGGTTTCCATTCCCGCAGTGAGTCTACGTCGTCTCCATTCATTTCGCACCAACAACTATACAGGTCAAAAAGTTTAAATCAGGTGGCGCAGATGAAAGACTTCTCGGCAGGTGCTAGAGCGACCCGGGGGAGGAGGAGGAGGAGGGGGAGGAGGAGGAGGAGGAGGAGGAGGAGGAGAAGGAGGAGGAGGGGGAGGAGGTGGACGAGGGAGGAATATAGGACACATAAGCCTTTTACGTGTGGGTTATGGGAGAGAATGGAGAACTTGATTTTGTTAGGATGAAGTTCTTCGTAAAATTTCAAAAGCTATTATTCTTTGTCTGTGTGTGTGTGTGTGTGTGTGTGTGTGTGTGTGTGTGTGTGTGTGTGTGTGTCTGTGTGTGTGTGTGTGTGTGTGTGTGTGTATTCGTCTATTTGTATTTTACAGGGCCAGAGCGACGCTCGTATGGCCCCGTCTCCATATCAACATTTTTTTTTTTTTATCATTCATCCTTAGTGCTTAGTTTTGGCCGAAGCCAGCACCCCGGGAGGCGGGTCACAAACCCCGGTTAAGACCCGGTACCCATTCACTGCTGGGTGGACAAGGGCTCGGGTTTTAAGGAAACAGCCCATATGTTTCCGCTCCGCCCGGGGATCGAACCTGGGACTTCTCGGTTGTGAAGCGAGCGTGCTACCCCTACACTACGGAGTACCCTGTGTGTGTGTGTGTGTGTGTGTTTCCTGTCTCTGGGCAAACCGTTAAAGTTCTGCTGCTCAACATTCCTCTATAATGTGTTTTAAACTACATATCAATTTGGCGCACAGCAACGATAACAACATCTTTACCTCTATAGAAGATAATTTTTATCAATAATCTCCTATTCGTAAAGACGAACCCGCAGTCCTCTTGGGGATGAGCTGACCTAAATACAACATGGTTTATATACATTAAAACCAATAGGGTATTTTGTATTCCATGAAAATTTACGTGATGTGATGAAAGACCGTGAGACTTCAAACGCCAGGCAAACCAGCAGGGGTTCACGGTAAACACTGCATCAAGCTATAACTCGCCAACCTAAAGTCCATACCTTATGGGCTCTTCGGAAAACGACAACGATACCAGACCTCGCCACCACACACGCCTCTCTTCCCCACGTCAACGACCTCTCCAACGAGCGGTTCCTCATCGATATAATACTATGTATGCATTCGTGATTGTTGTCTCACACGCGTTTTGAAACAGATTCCGGTAACCCTAACCCTAACACACACACACATGCAGGGTCTCTTGATACGCCACCGGAGTCTCCATTGCCTTCAAGGGCGTCCCAACCCTGCGCCTTATCCTTTTTTTTCTTTTTTTCTTTTCTTTTTTTACATCATAAAGGACTGGCCAAGGGCACATAAAAAGTCCGCTTAGTTGCCAGTCCCTATAAAGAAGACAGTAAGAGAATAAAGAAAGGGGGGTGGGCCAATTTAGTTCGGATGGTGTCTTGTCATTCCTCTCTTGAAAATATCTAAGTCGTAGGAAGGTGGAAAAATAGAAGCAGGAAGAGAGTTACAGAGTTTACCAATGAAAGGGATGAAAGTGAAAAGATACTGTTTCAGACTTGATGTGGATATCGGTGGTGACAGAATGTCTGGTTCCACTCAACCTCGGCTTCGATTGACTCACTCACTTATACTCACGAGCTCCTTGTGCGATACGCCTCACCAGCGTCCGCCTCAAACAAAATCTTTCGCCTATTGAGTTCAAGGCACTTAAATTTAATGACTAACTACACACTAATCAAGGAACATTCACAATGGGCTTTTTTGAGTACAATAATCACATTCTTGTTTACTGTAAACTTCACTCTGACTGTCACGTCATCAGTTCAAAGTCCCACTCGCCAACACTCTCCCTGACACATTTATCTTGCCTGCCCCAGTTCGTTCACATTTCCAGGGTTTCGTCACGCACTACCACCTTCCTTCCCCCGCCTCCGCCCCTGCCACACCCCGCCTCCGCCCCCACCTCTGCCACGCCTCCGCCCGCCACACACCTCATCAACTTTGGTCTTCACACGACTTTTCACAGATTCCTGACACCGACGCACGACCCTTGCAGATCCCGAGGCTACTCATTCATTCCCTGGTGTGTCTTTACCTTAAATAACAGTCGAACATCGATGTCGGCAGCACTTTGAAATATTAGTATTCGAGGATTTGATGCTCCGTGCACACTACACAGAAAGGCGGTGCAAGCTCTCGTGCTAGAATTGCATGCGTTTGTGCTTTATATTGTGTGCTTTTATATTTATGCTTTGTATTTGACTGCACTATTTATCATGGGTGTGATTTCTTTTTGTTATCCCCTTACGAAACGAAGAGTCCTTAGTAGAGCATTCACATGATATATTTTTAACACCATGGCATTGTTTGCAGTAGAAGTTTGTCGGCAGTATCACCAGCCGCTTGTGTTACTACTATAAAGAAAAGTTGAGCACGAGGTAAATTCACATTTCTGTTGCGATCACTTTTATCTTTCATGATGACGCTGTTTCATTTAAATGTAAAATAACACACATACACACACACAGGGAATGAATGAGTAGCCTCGGGATCTGCACACACACACACACGATCCCCGGGCGGAGCGAAGACAGACGGGCGGTCTTCTTAAAACCCGAGCCCCTGTCCACCCAAAGTAACATCACCATTACATAGGTATTGTTACTTTGTGTCCACCCAGCAGTGAATGGGTACCGAGTGTTAGCCGGGGGTTTGTGACCCGCCTCCCGGGGTAGTGGCTTCGGCCAACACTAAACACTAAGGATAAATGATAAAAAAATGTTGATATGGAGACGGGGCCATACGAGCGTAGTTCAGGCCCTGTAAAATACAACTAGGTGAATACAACTAGGTGAATACACACACACACACATCTGAACATCGCTACTATCAGCTTAGAGAAGGAAATCCGATCAAGTGGTAATGGTCAACACAAGGGTATAATATTATGTCTTGCATTTTGCTACTCTGCTTGCTGTGTTTTTTGTCCTGTTTTTTCTAACCCTTGTCGTGGTCGCGGTGGCAATGGCGGTGCACGGGATTGAGCAGCTCTCAGGGCACAGATAGATATTTAGATAGATATTGATTGACCACACTCTCAGAAATAAGGGGTATATTAAGGGTAGAATTGTTACATCGCACCATCACTACCCTTTTTAAACCCTATGTCCAGGCTGGAGGGTAGATGCTGCCGATTATACCCTTTATCTACCCTTTTTAGAAGAGAGAGTTGGAAAAGGGTATATTTGCGTCGATCCGAAAGGGTATATTTGTAAGGGTAGAAAAAGGGTAGCAGTATTTCATCACTACAAATACCCTTTTTCTACCCTTTTCCTACCCTTTTTTTCTAACCCTTGTCGTGGTCGCGGTGGCAATGGCGGTGCACGGGATTGAGCAGCTCTCAGGGCACAGATAAATATTTAGATAGATATTGATTGACCACAACATTCAAATTGACACATAATATCATTGATGAATAGACAAAAGCATAATGTCTAAAAATGAAACTTTCAATAAAAAACACACAACACAGCACATGTCTCCTTCATCACCTGTACTTATTATTATTATTATTATTATTATCGTTATTACTATGATATAACATAAGAGGAAAACAGACAAGAGAGGAATAGGAGAGACAAAAAGGTAGCTAAGATTAAGAATGGTAAATGTGGAAAAAGTCTGATACTATTATACACAAGCCGGTAGCCGATATAAATTACAACCTGAGATACCTACAATTTCCAAGTATTCGATTTTAAAAAGGCGGCAGGAGGGCAATTTATTCCCATGGATGAATAAAGAAGTAACTGAATTAATCTGTGCATGGAAATAATAATGGTATAATTAATAAATGAATGATTGATCAAATAATTAATGCATGAGTTATAACAGCAGTTAACGTAAATAAAATATCACGTTCATTAATTGAATGGCTAATAGGAATTATGGATGAGTGAATCAATAAACTGTACGCTACACGTCGCCAAAAGAGCGTCAATAGCCGAGTAGTAACAGGAAGTAGATCGCTAACCAGAACTCATCAATACATTATAGTAATTGCACCTTCGTCTTCTTCTTTTCTTTATCGGGTATAGGAGTTCAATTCAATGGATATCGAATAAAAAGAATATGACAATAAAAACTTATATTGCTGCAAAATACTCAAATTCTTTACTGCTCAAGTAGGTGACTACTCAAACAGGAACTACCACGTGTAGGCCTCGCGGCCTCTTGTAGCTTCCTTATTTTCTTATGCTCTTCTTATGTGACAAGCAAAGTGTCTCTCTCACCCCCCCCCTCTCTCTCTTAAATGATGTATGTACTATATATACATATGGTATCACCCACTGTGATATGGATAACCCCGTGCTTTTGGCACCACAAGACAAATATTTCAAATATCAGAAAATTCAATGGACCAGATATTTTCGCATAGTATTTGGAAGAGAAATTAATAAAACATAGAATCGCCTCTTTCAAACCTGAATTTTCAAGCAGATTTAGCATCAGATTGAACTGGCAATGATTTGAAAGAAAAATAAAGTTATAGGATAGATGAAAAAATCCCCAATGAATGTGGGTTTCAAACCATAACGAACATATGTGAAAAAACACACACTTGGGTTGTTGAGGTTTGAAAAATACACTTAGGTTATATCTCGGCAGCCCTTGGACATAACTGACACAATGCAAAATGTTACAATTCTCTATGAAAATATATATCACCTGAAAACAAAAGAATCTACATATTTGCTACAAAAATAAAAGAAGAATACAAAAACAATACTTACAATTTGAGCAACACTGGAGTGGAGTGTGAGACTGACTGGAGTGTGAGAAAAGTGGAGATTTTGGCACAAACCGTCGGAAGCGGCACCTGCAATACCCAATATAGGGTATTGCCAAATGTCGCCCGTCGGAGCGAGCTGGAGGACCAACAAACTCCACTTGTCGCCCGTGTTTGCCAGCTTATGGTAATTTTCCCCTACCAAATATATGTTTATTAGTATAAAAGATATACTGTTGTCTTCAGAAATGCTTGTTCTATAATATTATCAAATAAAAAACCGTAAAACACACTAAAGAAAGGCCATTATGAGACTCTCAAGAAATATGCATTCACCAACTCCAGCTCCCATTTAATATTTTGCTCGAAAGCATTTTACATGGAGAATATCAATAGAAGCGGAATTTCATTAGCTTTCCATTGATATATTTCGTTATCTGATAAATTAATTAGAACCATGCATAAACTAGCGTTAACTAAATAAATAACATCATGAAATCGGGTAATTTTTCCCGATTGATGAGGTTATTTATTTAGTTAACGCTAATTTATACATGGTTCTAATTTATTTATCAGAAAACGAAATATATCAATGGAAAGCTAATGAAATTCCGCTTCTATTGATATTCTCCATGTAAAACGTTTGCGAGCAAAATATTAAATGGGAGCTGGAGTTGGTGAATATCAAGTTCATGCATATTTCTTGAGTCTCATAATGGCCTTTCTTTAGTGTGTTTTGTGGATATGTGAATATAATCAGACAGGCAGGGTGGGTGGCATCTCCACGTGGTCATGGGAGTAGGGGGTAGGAAGTAGGGGGAGGGTGGTGTCACCATGTGGTGATGGGAGAAGGGGGTGGGGAGTCGAGGGGGGAGTGTCACCATGTGGTGATGGAAGTAGTGGGTAGGGAGTCGAGGGTGGGTGGAGGTGAATGAGAAAGGAGGGAGAAGGCGGAAGAGGGTGCAAAAAAGGGGGGGAAGGTAGGGATGAAAGCGCACGTAACGGTTTCTTATCGTCACGATAGACATACGACGATCACGATAGTGTCACGAAGCTGCTACATAGATAACGATAGCGTCACGATAGACTTACGATAGCGCTGCGTTGGGTACAAAAATCGGGGAGCTTCCCGAATTTTTAGTGCACGCACTAACTTTTCGTGGCCTCGGCCGAGCGCGTTACGAGCGTCATGATCGGTCACGATGGACCCATAACCAGGACCATGACGGCGCTGCGCATTGCATTGTTGGCGCGTTCGTGGTTCGATTATGGAATGTGTGAAGGGGGCTTTACACGTGGTAGTTCCTGTCCACGTCCAGGGGCGCCCACAAGCGGACGCACTGGACGCACGTGCGTCCACTGTAAGCCTCCAGGCATGTGTGGGCCCCTATAAGGGCCCCCCTAGTGGCCCCTATGAGGCCCCAAAATGCACCTAAATTGATCAAAACTGCAAAAAAAATCAGGGGGCGCTTACAAAGTTACAGCACCCTCCCGGACCCCCCCAGCTGAGTAGGCTCGCTTCGCTCGCCACCCACACCTAGGGTATCTCTATAAAGAGGGTAACGTCATTCATTGGCCCTATGTTAAACGCTACTGGGCGCCATCTTGGTGCCAAGACCTCCTCGTTCACCCAAGACCCGGGGTTAGTTCTCAAGGCATTACCCCGCAGTATATCATGTTATACATGTATAAAGGATAGACTGTTATCTTCGGAAATGTTTGTTCTATAAGATTATCACATAAAACATAGTAAAACACATTAAATAAAGGTCATTATGAGACTCTGAAGAAATATGATGAACTTAACATTCACTTAAACTCGTCGTCATTTTAAACCCTTTGTGGGACAGCTTATAAGATGGCAGATATCAATACAAGCAGAATTTAATGGGCCCCGGGACATAACTACGCCCAGGGTTTTGTTTACATCGGTGCATTGTGGGGATAAAGGTCGGGGTCGCCGCGGTGGCCCTACGAAGGGAAAACTACGGCGATGGAAGAATTTCGAGTTATTTTGGGGGGAAATTGATATTCCAGGTGCTAATTACTGTGCTCTGTTCTCGCTAAAAACACTATAGAGAAGACCTGAGGTAATGGCTGATGTGCAGAGGCTTCTAAACCAAGAAAACAGAGTCATAACAGACCCTCGTCAAAAAGGTAAGCAAACTGGTAGGTCGTAATGTGTCCCTACCACTTGCTTACCTCTTAATGAGACTCTGCTGTGACTGTTTTCCTGGTTTAGAAGCCTTTGCTCATCAACCATCACCTCAGGTCTTCTCTATGTTGTCAGCGAGCACGGAAATATAGCACCGGGGAATATCAATTTCGCCCAAAACAACGTGAATTATTTCATCGGTCGTAGTCTTATCTTTGTAGGTTGTACATATTCATGGTTATGATAGTATTAAATTACCTATTAATTGAGTTCCTTTTGTTGCCTTTCCCATAATAAGTAGTGGTACATCATAGTTTAAGTTTTACTTGACGAGCCAATGAATACTCTTGAGTCTACCCCAACATCCCCAAACCCTTTTGCTTTGATTTTCTTATTACTCATCCATAAACAAGTTGCATAACCACGGTGACATTACCCATCCTTGCCTCATGGTACCTAGTACTGTCGTCTACCGATATTTTTATCCCTACACAAATCGGGAAAACTCGCCGACGGTAATGGTTGGGTTTAGATTTTGCTTTGATTTATCTTATTACTCCATCCTTTAAACAAGTTTTGCATAACCACGGTGACATTACCCATCCTTGCCTCAGGGTCCCGGGTTTACTCTCGTCTACCGAAATGCTCGTCCCTACACAAATCGGGAAAACTCGCGACGGTAAATGGTTAGGTTAGGTAAAGGTCAGTTAGGTTAGGTATTCATAATCACAGGTAAAGCTTATTAGTAATATATAATAATAGTTAACATACATACTCCACTCCATACACACTCTTTAACCCTTCAATGCATCCCACATTCCCTCCAGTCTACTCTGTCATATGCTTTGTATTAGCCCAAAGATGAACACCGAACTCACTTTGGTGGAACGAACTACTTTTTTCTGGTGTGTTTTTATGTGTTTTGAATGATCTGCAAAAACCGTTTCTGTCGCAATTTTTATATTTTTTTATTATTATATGTATTTTTTTTAGGTAAAGGTTATTTTTTTTTTTTGTTTTTTTTAGTTAGGTAAAGTTAGGTTAGGTATAGATTAGGTATGGGTTAGGTTAGGTATAGGTAAAGGTAGGTTAGGTTAGGTTTTTCAATTTTTTTTTTGTCATTTTGCAAAAAAAAAAAAAAAAAAAAATTGCGACAGAAAACGATTAGCAGATTCATCAAAACACACAGAAAAAAATAAGTTTCGTCCACCAAAGTGAGTTCGGTGTTCATCTGGATATTATCTTTTGCTTTCTCTAAAATCCATGAATGTAGCATACATCTTCTTGTATTTTGTAACATTGTTTTAATTATCATTCGCATATCTAAGATCTGATCTACACAACCTTTCCCAGTTCTAAATCTGCCTTGCTCCTCACTAATTACCTTGCCATTTGTGATTTTTTGTACTTTCCAATTATGATTTTACCATACAGTTTGCCTCATCACTGGGAGCACATGATGACTCAACGAAGCTAAATATAAGCCAAACCTGGTTATTGCGACATTGCCAATCTAGCTAATCACACCCCTGGAATTATCCCACATTTACCACAGCTTAGGTACCAGTTAGGTTACCTAACGGTAACCTAACAAAAACCATTACCGTCGGGGGAGTTTTCCCGTTTTGGGTGTGGGGGCGAGCAATTCGGTAGACGAGAGTACCAGGTACCAGAGGCAAGGAGGGGGTAATGTCACTGTGGTTATGCAATGGTTTATGGATGGAGTTAATAAGATAAATCAAAGCAAAATTAACCAAACCAAAACCCGTCAAACGAGTTTTCCCGATTTGTGTAGGGATAAAAAATTCGGTAGACGACAGTACCAGGTACCATGAGGTAAGGATGGGTAATGTCCCCGTGGTTATGCAACTTGTTTATGGATGGAGTGGTACCGGTCATTTCGCCCAAACCGTCAATTCGCCCACAAGACATTTCGCCCACATGTAAGAGTCAATTCGCCCCACTCTAAAGTCAATTCGCCCACACGATCCATGTCACGGAGTCATGTAACTATATCTTCCTCTGGCAGAAATGGAATGAACCAGTAACAGTAACCTTGGGCGAAATGACGGTAAATTTCTAGTGTTTGCCCATACTCTCCCATTTCCCCCCAAACAAGTTTGGGGACCTGTGGGAATGCGGATTTTTTCGGGTGGGGGAATAAATTATGCGTCGGAAACACGTAATTAAAGAGTTGTGTAGGGGGGGGGGGGGGGTAAAATTCCCTAGATCTAGGGTAATTTTTTTTAATTATAGAGAAAATTGCCTACCAAAATAAACCTAACCTAACCAAAATTAACTACCCCCTAGCAGGGGGCTTGACCCACCGATAACCTAACCTAACCAATCTAACCTAACCTAACCTAACCAAATCTAACCTATGCAAACCCTAACCAAATCTAACCTAACCCTAACCTAACCTAAACTACCCAAATCTAACCTCCCCTAACCTAACCCCCTAGGGGGGGGTTTGGGGGGGGTTCTCGACCCCAACTAAACAAATATAACCTAACCTACTAGCTCCTAGACTCCATAGTGTGGGCGAAATGACTCCATAGTGTGGGCGAATTGACATGGTGGGCGAAATGACTCCATGGTGTGGCGAAAGATACACAGTGATGCACAGAAAGAGGCACAGTGTGGACGGGGCTTTAAAAGCACAAGTACTTTCCCCCCAACGTGAACAGGGAGAGGGATTAACTTGTGGGCGCAGGTTTGGCTGACGTACCTTCCTTTTCTTGGCCTTGGATTAATAGACACTATAAAGACACTAAAGGGACACTAATAGACACTTTAAAAGTCTATTGATCTTGCGTCCACCCCTCAACACAGCACGTGCAGCGGAAGCCAAATCCACTTTCGTCGAGTACTACGCCAGTACGCCCCGATCGACCCGGTAAAAATTTTTGTTTGACTGTTGCAAGATTTGCAGATGAGTTTTTTTTTTTTTTGCTTGATATGTGATGCTTTCCCTACGTAGATAACAGTGAAGTCGCCAGTTTACGTTTCTTGTTATGTACAGACGTGTGGTGGCGTTAATACTTACATTTCTACATCCATGATTTCAGGGAAAGTTAGAAGGGGCTATCTGGCAAGTCTTTTGTCATTTTGTTCCCTTTATCTGTGTCATATTAGGGCTATAAATGAACAAATTACAAAAATAAAAAACCCATGGGGACCTCACTATAAACCCACTACAGTAAAGTCGCCAGCTAGTATTTTAACCAAAAAAGTGAGTCGCCACTCTGGGGAATTCAAGGGAAATTAGAGGCAAAGTAAAACAAGCCTTTTATATATATAGCTGCGGAAGATGCTTGGATATATAAAAATTCTCTTCCAACGTGAAAACAAATTCTATTCAAGTTTGAAAGATCTGGCAGGTTTTGTGTCCTGTCGCCCGAAAGGTGATCAGCTGCTGTCTGTCGTCGTGCGAAGAAAAACGTGAGAAGCAAAATGCGCAAACAGTTAACTTGCAGATACAAAGCATAAAAAAACGCTGAAACAGGGTAGATTATACAGTCATGATATAAACTACTGGTAACATCTTCAGTGGCACATAAAAATCAGTAGTGATGCTATAATTCGTAATATTTGGCGCCTGGCGACTTCACTGCAGGTGGCGACTTCACTGTTATTACGGATAGAGATAGTTTTTCCTGTGCAAACCTAAGTGTTTTTTGCAATTCGAATAAGTGATGACAAATTCTAATAATACATCTTAGACATTTTGACGGGGAAAAAACACGCTCCGGTTGTTAAAGCATCAAATAATAACTAATCAAACCATTAAACTACCTACTCTAACGTTCTAACCCTAACCTTAAACTAACCTAACCTAACCATGATTTTTGTTTGTTTTTCACATTTCATTGTTACTTTCACACTCGTTGTGACCTGTAGAAACAAAAGAAAGATAAAAAATACTTGAATCCAGACCCAGTCATGTTCTAATTAGCCTCGACGACAACTGCGGCAGACAGATGACTACCGTGGATGTACGTTTGCGTGGGGAAAGGGCGTGTTATAGAGACGGATGAATGGTATGCGTATGGCAGGGACTGAAAATGAGGTGAATATAATGAAGTGATAATGTGACAACCCGAATTTAGAGATTTTGTGGAAAATGAATGCTAATATTGCGTGGGAGTGATATTGGATTGATTGATGATTTAATGCCAAAAAGGTGGAAATGTGCCAGACAAACAGAGGTCACATGGCACTATGGCAAAGCATAAAAAAGTGAAGAGGTTATAGAGAAAGAGTGAAAACGGTGAGGGGAGTGCACATGATTGGATTATGATTTCTTATTACTCGGAAAATATTAATGAATTCTTGTATTGAGCAGTAAAGTTTAAGTGTAGGAATATGATTGGAATAGAGATTATGTTCTCGATGCCAGGTGGTGATTGCGCAGTGTTATACCAAGGTTACAGCGCAGTATTTTTGCGTGCGGGGAATACATGATAGAGTGTGTGGCAACTGCATCCCGTGGGGTGGTGACTGAATGAATAATACAAGCCAAGGTGTGCCGGAACCCTAAATGGGGCCCATTTACTCTACTTGAGGTAACGATAGATTGGAAATCTTCAAGACTCATATAGTAGGGCAGTGATGCTGAATTTTCGATGTGAACAGTATTTTGATGATGCAGCCATTTTAAGTGGAGGAAAATTTGTGGCCCTAAAACGACCGGCGCCATGCTGTGACGCAACAACATAGGGTTGTCAAGCGGCCGCAGCGGGCCGCTCCACAGTAACATTAACTTGCATTACCCCTACTACCGCAGATGGCCAATAATCCTCCTTCAAGTTTTGTGGTAGGTTTCACTTTTGTGAATATTAAGTTGTAGTTTATAAGGAAGAAGTGATAGACAGGG
>JACEEZ010022590.1:173589-206531 GCA_016584305.1 Chionoecetes opilio
GGACGAGAACTGCGCGGTCGATTGCTACCGCCGTTACCACTTAACAGATTATTTTTTGCTTAGTATAATGTGCAGTATTAATCCATTTCTGCATGCGTAACCTTTAAAACATATATATATATATATATATATATATATATATATATATATATATATATATAATATATATATATATATATTATATATATATATATATTAGAATATGTATATTATATATAGAACATTTGAATTCGTAAATTATGTTCGTATATATATATATATATAATTATTTCTAACATAATTTACGAATTCAAATGTTCTAGCTGTAACGCTAGATACGTCGGCGAGACGACAAAGAATCTAACCCTTAGGCTTTCTGAGCATAAAGGTGTTTCTGCACGTACTGGTCGACCATTTCTTCACCTTCGCAATCTGCAATCCGCTCACACTCACATGATTTAGATCACCCTTTTTCTATGAATGACTTTAGTATCCTATCCAAGGCACACTACCCTAGTGACACTAAATGATTAGAATCTATACATCAAGCATCTGTCCCCTGATCTTAATAACAAGTCATTTTCACACCAACTACATATACTCAAATGACTATCACTGTTTCGATTGCCCGACTCTCGGTTCGATCGCCCCACACAAGCTGAAATGTTACCCACGAAAACTAGTGTTCATTCAGTCCTCTACCAACTCAGACAGCATACACACAAGGTCCTGTTAAGTACAAATTATATTTTATTTATTAGTTAGTAATTTTAGATAATATAGGAATATTTTATTGTTCTTAGAATTAATTTTTTAGATGTTCGCTTTTTAGCATTGCAATATTTTAATTTTTAACTATTTTAGCTGATGATGCCAAGTGCCTTGGCGAAACGTTGCGCATAAACAACCCCAAGTATGACGAGTTCTTTGTCACCCTGAAATCTCCTCTCTCTCTCTCTCTCTCTCTCTCATTCTCTCTCTCTCTCTCTCTCTCTCTTATATTATATATATATATATATATATATATATATATTGAAGAAATTATAAGAGTTATCTAATAATGCATAGACACACCCCGACCTCCCTCCCCCCCCATCCCTTAGGAAGTTAGGTTAAGTTTCGGTTATGTTAATATTCTCGTCAGGGGGTCGAAGGGGTCGGAACCCCTCCCGTTAGAACCTGCGGGGCGGGGCACAGTTACTTTCGTACAATTCCGTCACTTCCCTGGTTTCTGAGACACTGACTATTATTTCCTGGCCAAGCTTTACAGCTTTTTCTGATGAAGATACATTGTTATCAATGAAAAAGTGACCCTAGGATTTGGTGGAAAAAACAAACTTTTTAACAGGTTTCCGGAAAATAAAAATGGTACATTTTTACGATGGCACCAAACTTCCCTAAACAATTGGGAGCATGGTTTTTGTTTACCTTATTGTATTCTAAGAGACATTTTCTCCTTGAGCTTTCCGTCGCAAATCAATAGTTTCGGAGATATGAACATTTTAGGTGGGAGGAAGAATAAGTTTCCTTGTTTACAAAATGCCTCGCTCTTCCTCTTCTTGTGACCTGCATTGCTTTTCTTTCGGAGGCGCACCCGTGGCTACCTTACCTAACCTAACCTAACCTGAGCCTAACCTAACCTAACCTAACCATACCTTACCTTACCTAACCTTTAACCTCCTAACTGGGTCCAATAATAAAAGTTTAATAAAATACCAAACAAAAGCGATGCAGGTCACAAGAAGAGGAAGAGGGAGGCATTTTGTAAACAATGAGACATATTCCTCCCCCCACCTAAAATTTTCTATATCTCCGAAACTATTGATTTGCGACGGAAAGCTCAAAGATAAAATGTCTCTTAGAATACAATAAGGTAAACAAAAACCATGCTCCCGATTGTGTAGGGAAGTTTGGTGCCATCGTAAAATAATACCATAAAAATATCTCCATCTGAAAAAGCAACTATTTCTGGCCAGGTAAATGTAGGGTAAATGTTTACACTAGGACCGAAATTACCTACATAATTGGGAGTGTGGTTTCTGTTCACCTTAATAGATTCTAAGAAACATTTTCTTTATGAACTTCCGTCGCAAATCACTACTTTCGGAGATATAAGACATTTTTAATAGGAAGGAGTGTATATGAGATATGAAAATTAAACTAACCTAACCCCACCTTTAGACTCGCTAATCTAACCTAGCCTAACCTAGTCCCACGCTTTAACCTCCTAACTAAAGCCAAATCTGCATTAAAAAAGTGTCCGAGGCAAGGAAAGAACAGATCGGGGCGATGCAGGTCACAAGAGGAAGAAGAGTGTGGCGGACGTAAACTCTTGTCTCGCCTCCCTATGACAATTTGCCGGAATTGTCATAATGCCATGAACAACATGGCATTATCTCCAAAAGTAATGATTTGCGATGGAAGCTCATAGAGATAATGTTTCCTAGAATCCAATAAGGTAAACAGAAACCACACGCCAAATTGTGTAGGGAATTTCGGTCCTAGTGTAAATTAATACCATATGTAGTCAGTGTCTGAAAAGGACCGCAGAGTCCTTGTCCATTTTTACCTGATTTTGATATTACAGGTGGCCTTTTCTTCATAGGCCAGGCCTTTGAACCGGCTGCTCCTATAGGATAAAAAAAAAAAAACACAAAAGGGAAACAGAAGAAAACAAAACTACATACAAGCCTGCAGTTTTATTGTCTATTTGCCATAGCCTACAGCACATTCTTTCCAAACTCTTTCAGTCTCAATCATCCGCCCCTTGTCTCACCACACATGTCCCAGCAGCAATAACATCCATTCTCTTCCTGTCCTTTCAACCACCTCATTCATTTCACATCCCATTTCAGTCAAAACCACATGCATCATTTCCATTCTCTCCCCGTTATCTTCTCAGATCTCATATTCTATAATTCTACTAGTAATCATTTTACCGCAAAATGTAAACACAAACATCAAATCAACTTCATATTTCTGAAAATCTATCACATATATAATATAGACTGATATGTATTCATTTTACTGTAACGTATTATATGATGGTGTTCATTTCAATGCTTAATAATTGCTAACACTATTTATAACTTACAGAAAAAGTATAGACTTATTTTGACCGCAGAGTATGTTCGACGAAATGTGCAAAATTTTGTATAATTTCACAAAACCATTTCATCGAATATGTTCGGCGAAATGACCCTCGAAGTTCAACCAAATGGCAAGTTCGACGAAACAGTCCGACGAAACGCACCGTGTGATAGCCGCTTAAGGGAAAAGGGAGAAATTAGGATAATGAATATTTGAAATTGACAGAGGGATCAAAGGAAAGATAAATATACGGCGATCATAACAAAATAAATAATCTACCACAGAAAGTAGGGGGGTCATACCGTCATACGTCATTGCTGGCTCCCCTACTTTTTAAAGTGGGGAGTATGGCTTCCCCGGTCCCCGTCTCCCTGTTCCTACGCCTGTGGTGTGGAATGTGGATGTATGATCATGTATCATATCAGCAATGGGCGCGAAACATTTTTACAATACAAAATAAAATTAACTAGTTAGCCCCTTAAGTTTTCTTCGTACCAGTATACAGAAAACTTATTTATTGACACATACTTACTTACTTACTTACACGCCACTCTCACTACGAAGGACACCTGTGTTATATGAGGTGCCTTCTGCACATACAAGACACTGCTGCAGCCTGTATTGCTTTTCCGTCGGAAATATATCTCGTTCCTGAGATATTAAGAGATATCAATTTCTTAGTTAGGAAGAGTATAGTTTAGTATCCGTTGGTTAATTTAGGTTAGAATTAGTTAAGTAGGCTAATAATGTCCAGTGGTTACAGTCGAAAATTATCATGGAAAATGTGGTGTCACCATATGTCACGGCGGGGTGGAACAGTACGCGGCGCGGGTCGGTAGGCTCATTTCTGGAAATTTATCATTCATTCACTAAATCTTTAGTTTATATGAAATACCAGAAATATTTCGAACATCAATATCAGACAGTAATACAATTATATCTCAGTAGAAGTGTTCTCAGAATGCATTAATAAGGTAACAGAAACCATGCTATCAATTGTGTAACATTTTCATGGAGATGAAGAAATAATTCACCACCCCTTCCTCCTCCTCGGCATGTGTTATCACGGTACCGTCAACTCCCATGATATCCCTAGATCCCTTCTATTTAATTTAATGTCCTCTTTAAAAAGGGCATCCACTTAAACACGGGGTAAGGTTTTTTTAAAACTGAAATGACAAAAATCTTACATCTATGAACTTACCTTCAAAGTCGACCATTGCAGCACCTCCCCTCGCCTTCCTTTGTTACGCCATAAGCTTGACTGACTTGCCAAGGCGCTGCCACTTAACCATCCACACCACCACCACTGCACAACGAGTCAAGGAACACTACAAAGACGTCCGTAGGTGTGTTGCAGAAGACTTATTTCAACAAAACCCGCTGAGTGCCCGAGTCAACCCCAGCCTGTCACTGCGGCGCCGCTGTGAAGGACGCGCTGTCGAGGAACCGTCTTGGAGGAAGGAAGTCACTTGTTTGGTCTGTCTCCATCTATCGCCAAGATGCTCAGATCTTTACATTTCTGCAAACAGATTGAAAACAAGTATTTGTGATCTTTGCTTCATCTAAATACTCACCAGTTTATTCATGTAAGCTGTGTATGGATAAATGGATAAACATGTGAATAAGATTGTGGTCAACACGTGAATATAACTAAAAACTTTCTTTGTATCGCTGAGGGCTCTGCTCGGAGAGAAGTAATGTTTTCCTACAACACTGATATATCAAGCCAAACATACTCGGACCAAAGCTTCCATTTATACTACGTAGCCTACTCTTCAACACATAGATTTATCCTGCATAATCTATATTCTACACCATGCATGTACTACTATGTGGATGTTGTGTTCCAAGTCTAAACATCTGTTGTTACTTGCCTTCAAAAAATCATACAAAAATATTTATTACCATCATTTATTTTGTGTTAAGTATTACAGGAAAGTAGCAAGCTTAGTTCATTAATGTATGTTTAAACCATTAGCATTTATAAACTGTGTGATAATAACTAAAGGTTCCTGCCTACGACAGTGACAAACCGTATGCTTTGAAATTTTAAAGATCAAAAACGTTTTACGTAAAGCAAATTCAACTAACACTCTTGAAAGAAAAGCCTAGAGAGAGACAACCAAGTTTCATCTGGTAAATACAGTTGCTTCTATACATCTGCTTTGCAACGAATTACCCCCAAAAATAATAGATTGTATGATACAACCTAGCTATGCATCTTTGCATGAATATAAACTAAACAAAATGAACATATCACCCAGTAACATCCTTTATACAATTATTGCACCACCTACAAGATGATGTAAAGACTCCATGATGATTAATAGCTGAGGTAGCCTTGAAGACTGCAGTCAATTGGCCTTAGATCACATCAAATGTATACTCCAATAGAGCATTAGATTTTCAACTATGACTTAAGTTGCCTCAGCCATCACGCATCATTGTTATAAAATCTCACATATATTAGATAAATACGTACAGTATTTGTATGGACCTAAAATATATTATTCACACACACCTTTGGCTTATTTCACAAATAATATTAATTGATCACAGTAAAATACATAAAGACTGTAAAGTATATAACTATAGACGCATATACGTATACATGGTAAGGTTAAATGACTGATGTTTGTACACAATGTAGATGTGGGAAACAGCAGGATATTTGGAGTATTGACGACAATCCATCTGGGAAATCAATTAAACAGAAGCATGACCTCACTTTAATCCCATTCTGAGATAATAATCTTGCAACATAAAGTAGGTACAACCTCTACATTTCTGCTCGTTGACTGAGGTGTTTTGAGGTTGTGTTGCTTCCCGGTCCTGCTTACTGTTCTATGATTTAGTACAATATGTTAATGACTAGAAAACAATGTACAACAAACATAAAGGATATTCTTCTATTTACAAAATTATCTACAACAATACTAAAAGATTAATCTTCAGGAATCAAAGACACAAATAGTATTATTGATAGATTAGAATAAATCAATTAAGGCAAGTTTCTTGGACTGCAAAGCATAATTCTATAATATGTTACTTGCTACACTAAGTAAAAAGCTATGTTACACACACGCAGGATGGTATACATCCCCAAACCTCTATAATTTTAACACTGTTCAATTGTGAATTTTGAGTTGAATGTCTAGAGGCCTCGAAGATCTAAGAATTTTGTGCGATAAAAAAACCGTAAATGATGCAGAAAATAAACCCTCACTTTCAATGCAATACAAATATATATCAGATTATAGCATGAATCTAATTATGTAAGTCCACAAATTGTAAGAATACCAAGTCTACTGTATATAATATATACTGCACTGCACAAATACATTTATAGGTTTATGTTCCCACATCACTGGAGGTTACAGGTTCTGTACATTGTAAAGCTAAACCCTCCATAAACTTTGCCCATAAACCATGGCATGTAGCATGAGTGTAGTGAACATTGTTGGATACATGAAGCACCACCACAAAATGTTGTTATCCGTCACATTAGAAAAAATAAACATTGTTAAAAAAATGAAAGATGATTTTTCATATAAAACATACAACATACAAATCTAATTAGGTAATCATTTTTAAGTAAATCTTATATGGAATCTAAAGTGACTTCCTATCATGACATTATTATACGTATCACTAGATTATTCATTCATCATTGTGCATCACAATCACAAGTTTCTTTTTATACCCCCCTCCCACCCTACTTTACAAGCGACTGTAATATGGGTATAAGGCATGATTTTAGTAGTAACACAAAGGGTAGTTTATGTATCATACAAGAAGGTAAAAAATATACGATGAGAAAGATGGTCTAAAGAACGAACACAGCAAAATTTATCCTCGTTTGAGTCTTATTGTGCAAAGCAGAAAGAAATTAAAACAGAAAAGTCAGAACTGAAGAGGATATACCATAAATTATCTGCGGAATGCATGGAAACTGTATCGTTATCATAATAAACCACCATTACATACAACCAATGGCTACCATGTTTGTTAGTAATTAGTGGCTGAATTTTTCATCCCTATGTGCATCAAAGCTATCCATTGTTATGTTGGGTCACTTGTTAATTATCACTGATGGGATACTGCTGGAAAAGGCAACGATTCATCAGTAACTCCTCTTGCTATCACCTGGTTATAAAAGTGAAAAAAAGTGTCTCCTTTTACAGGACATTTTATGATAAAGTGTTGTATAAAGAGTTTATAAAAAATACGCCACTATTTTCCAGGTTCCAGGAAAGTTATGGTGTAATAGAGGCACTGTAAATGAGCTACAGTGCTATTCAAGACCTCCACAGAGGAATGTCATATAAAACTGGTTCTACCATTTCCTGTCTATCCAGAGGCAATAATGGTTCGTGCTCAGACCTGAGAAAATAAAAACTTTTCTGGGAGATGAAGTTACAGGTAACAGTCACATCTCATGCCTAAATGACAATGCTATACAATACATCAAATGCTTCACGCTCGGTAGACAAGAAGTAGCAGAGTACAAATATCAAGTCACTTGACGAAATATTTGGATGTGGATGTTTGGTACAGGTCTACATGATTTTTTAATACTGATTAGCGACAATTACAACCTTAAACAAGTTCTATGCATCTGATGTGAATATCAATGGTAATATCACAAGGGTTTGACACAGCATTAGATATATATTTTCACATAAGAATTTGGTGTTTGTAAATCAAAACCATCACACATTCATGGTACATCATGTGATCTTTGACTATGACACATGACAGCCTTAAAACTTCTCAAGTGCATGAGGCACGGTAATAGGAATAAATTGGTTATCAATCACTCAATAGCTACTGAAAATACAAGCTCTGGAGGGCATCCCTGTGCACCAATGGACATGGAAGTGCAGCACGTGCTCCACACACTATGCTTTGTGTATCATAACATCCTGGCAAGCTAATTATAAACATGAATACACCCTTATAATAAGTATCAGCTTTTTTCAATTAAATAAAAGGCTAATACATCTTATTACACTGCTACGTATAATCAGTTATAATTTCATTTACATATTTCAACATATATTGTTAACCTTGAACACCTGAACCATTTGATAATTATCTCTACTGAACTGCCAAATGTTATCTTCTTGGCTTTCTGAGCTAATATATATACAATGCATATATATATATATATATATATATATATATATATATATATATATATATATATATATATATATATTAATTTATTTTGGCACTAAAAGAGCATCTATCAAAAACAAAGCATAAGTTAAGAAATATTTGTAGTTTCATATCTCAACAGAAGGGCTTCAATACATAGTAAGTACAGTAGGTCATCATATATTTCTCTGATAGTGTATATTTCAGCCATAAACAGGCTGAACTTGATGTAAATCATCAGCAGAATTGTAAAGCATCTAAACTGAAACATATGCACATGATTCGTTGATTAGATATCAGATTTTCCACATAACCTTCAGACAGCAGATTTAGTTGCATAAACGACAATTTATTTATTACCACTGAAACCTGATCTTCATAGATCTAAGCATCATTAAAAAGAAAGGTAATACCTGCAAGTTTGTGCATAGTTTTGGAAAATTGACTGAAATAATTAATTGCAAAAATATAATGTAGATCTGAGAATAAATAGTGATAAATGCACATCATACGTCATTAGTATGAGATGTACTCCCATGGAACATGAATATTGTGCTTCACGCACTTCTTAACAGAACATCATTTGGCACTACACATCATCCTTCAGCGTGACTTTGACGGCATTTGGAGAGTAAACATTGACTCCTTTTTTTTCTTCTGGAGGCATGTCGTTCAGCCCTGCACTCTCGTCATCCTTTGAAGCTGAAATTATAACAAAGTTATTAATGAAAAGAACTTCACACTCATTCACATCCATGTACTTTCAATCCAGCTTTATATCTTTAATTTCACTGACTAAAAAAACCAGCTCTGTGACTATGACTGGTGAAACTGATAAAGGTTGACTCCTCGCTCTAAACTCCCCCCTCCTTGTATTACATATATTTTATATGCGGGGCCATGGAGTCATAAGTGTACATAATTAACGCCAGGCGTGACCATGAAGATTTGAATCATGCATGATCACCAGTGACCCAAGAAGACTGTTGCATTACTACATCCTGGCTTCCTGTCACCTGTTTACCATTATGTGGAAAGCCATGATGATGATTTCATTTTTCTGATGGGGGGTAAATGAAAAAAGGATAAAGCATTCTATGAAGAATAATTTCTGATTTGACAATAGTAAATACAAATACCTTAGGTTTGATTTTTGACAATAGTAAATACAAATACCTTAGGTTTGATTTTTGACAATAGTAAATACAAATACCTTAGGTTTGATTTTCAAAGAAGTTTGAATATTTGCAAATACATAATGTACTACTGTAGTACTACTTAAGTTAAAACTACAAATAAAACTATTTGATGTTTCTCAGTGCAGTTACTGACTTTATCGTGTGACTTGAAATCAAGAACACTACTTGTGAAATTTTCACAAGTTATAAAATTAGATAGATTATGGAAAGATTATGGATAGATTTATCAAGCGGCTAAATTATGGAAAAAAGTCTTATATAATCATGTGAGAAAGCTGATGACATATTATGATACGGTCAGAATAGTTGGCAATGAAAAGTTGTATCCTTTCATAATAAGTAAAAAATAAAAAAAAAATCTGTTTTTTGTGTGTGACTTATCTAATCTAACTTTATAAGACTTATGTAAAGATTTTTTTTAATATTAAGCTTCTGCATCATTCCTTTGGATTATCAGGCAAAAAAAGACTGCATCAAGGACAACGATCAAATCAGCTTGAAAATAGCTTGGGAAAGACCGCCTTAGAGCAACAGTCATGATAAATCTGCGGGACCTCCACTTCAGTGTTGCATCTTTCTCGGTGGGAATTACAGATAACGGAGCAGGAAGACCATAACATAATAACAGCAGGAGAGCATTACAGGGAAAAACATTAATGCAATAAAACCTTCTAAAGCAACACTATCTCGATTAATCTGTTTCAATGATAAAATGGGGATTGAAGAAGTTGAGGTAATCGATAGTAATAGTTGGAAACGTATCATCGGCCGTCTAACCTTCTAAGATATTGTGGGAAAATTTGACGTTAAACAGAAAGAAGAAGAAATTATAAAATGGATAAAAATAACTATAAGATTGTTACCATAAGCTACCTAATGCAAAGCTAACTCGATTAATTTGCTTCAATGATAAAATAAATAAAAATAACTATATGATTGTTTCCATAAGCTACCTAATGCAAAGCTATCTCGATTAATTTGGTAATGGTGGTGATTGGTAATTATGTTGATATTCTGGAAATTAATATGTAGGGGAGAGCGGGGCAGGTTGCATCATTGCCTCTAACTCGCATGTTATCACACGTACATCGTCTTAATACTACTACTACTACTATAAACTACTACTACTACAACTGCAACAATAATAATAATAAAAAAAGTTAATGCGAGTTAGAGGCAATGATGCAACCTACCCTTGATGCAACCTGCCCTGCTCTCCCCTACCTTGCTCACTTATTATGTTCATGTCCCTTTCTGTTGCTTCAATGATAATATGGATAAAAAGAAGTCTATGATAGTTACCATAAGCTATAATGTCGTCCTGGTGATACCGTATCCGGCAGGCGGTGAACAGCGGACACCGGGACCAGAAGCAGCACACGATGATGATGATAGTGCAGATGACACACACGGTTGTCACGCTGAGGGCGATGATCATAGCCAGCCTGGGGGAACAAGTAAT
Organism: Chionoecetes opilio; assembly: GCA_016584305.1. Lineage (NCBI taxonomy): Eukaryota > Metazoa > Arthropoda > Malacostraca > Decapoda > Majidae > Chionoecetes > Chionoecetes opilio. Next base: position 184,483 of record JACEEZ010022590.1, read on the forward strand.
GTTAGGAATAATAACAAGAACATGAGAACTTCAGGAAGCTACAAGAGGCCTTGAGACTCACACGTGGTAGTTCCTGTTACTTAACAGTATACCTACATCCATCTTTCATCCCCATCCATGAAATTATCTAGCCTCCTTTTAAAGCTCCCTTTTGACTCCCCACTAACTATCCCATGACTGAGTCCATTCCAATCATTCACCACCCTATTTGTGAACCAGTTTCTCTCTATTTCTTTTTTTAAATCTACATTTTACCAGTTTGAATCAGTTACTTCTTCTTTTACCCTGAAAGTATTAAGTAAATATATATTTGTCACGGATGTTCATCGGGTTATCAAGGTAATATTGTGGTCCTTCGGTGAAATCTACCGTTTCATTGAATGATCGTGGATACCCTCAAAATCTACGAAAATGAAAACCACACCAGCGGTAATCGTAGTCTGACTGAAGACGGAATTCACGGAAAATTTGCCCAGTGTGATAGGGCTTTAGGCGTGGAAGGGTAATAACCTCACAAGATTCTCAAATCATAGAACAAAATCTGAGTGTACTAAGGAATAACGGTAAAAATGAATGACAGAGACCTCTCTCACACACTCCGGAAGTCAGCATAAAATGATATTACATTACTATTTTTTTATTTTTTTTATTTTTTTTTTTTTTACGTTGGAGCCGTTTTACTCGTTTTTACTCGTTTTTTACCCGTTTTTACATACCATTCGATGGAAAAATCGTAATATTGAATTTCTTACTTCACAAATCGTATCTGAATCATGTGAACGGTGGAATTCCTTCATTCTTACTCAACTAAACATCTGGAGAGCCTTTTATCAATGAGTCTGTATCTTTCTCAGGGCAAGAGGAAGGTATGATTCTAACGAGCTATGAATGGAATCAACGTGTCGGAGATAACAGCAAAGGACATTATAGTGAATAGAGAGATTTACTGTAATAGTTTTTTACTCTCTCTTCCAGACTACTCACTGATCTCAATAGGTATCATTGCATTACGTATACTGTGAACGGTGAGTCAATGCATTCGGTTCATATCCAAGATGAGTGGTGTTTAGGGGTTTAAACGATTTATTTTCACACCAGAACATTTCTTCTTTTCATACAGTTTGGTTTCCGTTCCATTTTTCTCGCCTAAGAATGTTTCACCTCCCTTTGTCTTCCTCTGGCATTATTCACCTCCCTTTGTCTTCCTCTGGCATTATTCACCTCCCTTTGTCTTCCTCTGGCATTATTCACCTCCCTTTGTCTTCCTCTGGCATTATTCACCTCCCTTTGTCTTCCTCTGGCATTATTCACCTCCCTTTGTCTTCCTCTGGCATTATTCACCTCCCGTTGTCTTCCTCTGGCATTATTCAACTCTCTTTGTCTTCCTCTGGCATTATTCACCTCCCTTTGTCTTCCTCTGGCATTATTCACCTCCCTTTGTCTTCCTCTGGCATTATTCACCTCCCTTTGTCTTCCTCTGGCATTATTCACCTCCCTTTGTCTTCCTCTGGCATTATCACCTCCGTTGTTTCCTGGCTTACACTTTTTTCCTCTGCATTTTCACTCCCTTTCTTCTCGGCCTTATTCACCTCCCTTTGTCTTCCTCTGGCATTATTCACCTCCCTTTGTCTTCCTCTGGCATTATTCACCTCCCGTTGTCTTCCTCTGGCATTATTCACCTCCCTTTGTCTTCCTCTGGCATTATTCACCTCCCTTTGTCTTCCTCTGGCATTATTCACCTCCCTTTGTCTTCCTCTGGCATTATTCACCTCCCTTTGTCTTCCTCTGGCATTATTCACCTCCTTTGTTTCCTCTGGCATTATTCACCTCCCTTTGTCTTCCTCTGGCATTATTCACCTCCCTTTGTCTTCCTCTGGCCTTATTCACCTCCCTTTGTCTTCCTCTGGCATTATTCACCTCCCTTCGTCTTCCTCTGGCATTATTCACCTCCCTTTGTCTTCCTCTGGCATTATTCACCTCCCTTTGTCTTCCTCTGGCATTATTCACCTCCTTTGTCTTCCTCTGGCATTATTCACCTCCCTTTGTCTTCCTCTGGCATTATTCACCTCCCTTTGTCTTCCTCTGGCATTATTCACCTCCCTTCGTCTTCCTCTGGGCATTATTCACCTCCCTTTGTCTTCCTCTGGCGTTATTCACTCCTTTGTCTTCCTCTGGCTTATTCACCTCCCTTTGTCTTCCTCTGGCAGTTATTCACCTCCCTTTGTCTTCCTCTGGCATTATTCACTCTCCTTTGTCTTCCTCTGGCATTATTCACCTCCCTTGTCTTCCTCTGGCATTATTCATTCTATCTATTTTTGTCAGTTTCGCCACAGTTTTTTTCTTCCAAACTGTAGGTCTTGATGACACAGTTTTGCTTCTTTTTTAGTTTGTGTTCCCACTGGGGTGTTGCATGGCGTCAGGTCTGCGGTGTTTCGCCTGGATGCGGCTCAGTTTTCTTCCCCCATAAGACATTCACAACTTTCTCTTTCCTTTGTCGTCTTTTAATTAGCTTTTTTTTTTTTATATCTAATGCTGCTCCGTAATTAAATCATCATTGTTGTTTTTCTTTATCTCAAATGCGTTTTCTTTAATCACCGTAATTTCAATGGCATGCAAGTGGTGTTTCAATAATTGTCGTCTTTCTTATCTCGCGTATTATTTCTGTTCTTCTTGACCTGTATCCCTCCTGATTCTCTCACGCCAAGGTTGAGATTTGTCAGCAAATTTCAAAATGCCGTTTTCATTTTCGCGATAACAAAGTCATCTTGATGCAAATTCTATATACGAATATTCTCTTCAAACAAGATACCAATAGAAGTTTGTTTTAGTCAGACGTTTTAATACCAGTCTCGCTGAACGGTATCGTATACACGGTAACATTCCGTAATCGTTCCCAACATTTGACTTTTCTGTTTTATCAACTCTCTTCATGGTCTTTCAGTGGTCTTATGTGATTTTTACTATTTTACGTGCCCGGAAACATTATATTATTTATCTGCAGTTTGCAGCGTTGGACTAGTAGCTGCTGCACGTTTTCAATCAGGACCGCCTTCTTGATGCATTGTAACAGAAACGTGCTAAATCCTGCCCTACAAAAAAAAATTATCAAGGGGGTTCAATAAAATTCCTATGAGACGACCTGTTCCCTAAATCTTGCCGAAACACATCTATGGACGACAGCAACGCAGGAGTGAATCTCTCCATCCCACGATGAAAGCGATGAAACTACTATAGCTATACTACATTATACTATAGACTACTACTTATATGTATGTAATTACTATGTATGTATATATGCATACATCGATGTCAATCACACATGCGCCTAAGTATCAAATAAAATCACCTAAGTATGTTGCTCGTCTTGCTACCTTTGTAATAATACAATCAGTCGTGACGTGAAACAAAAACACCGATCTCCGAAACACGCTCACCGATCATCGATGTAGAAGAGGCCGCCGGGCGGGGGGAGGGGCGGGCAGCAGGTGGGCACGCCCTCCTTGCCGGGCTGGCCCTTCTCGTCGCCGTAGCAGCACGCCGTGTGGTTGGTCGGGTCGTGCGGCCTCGGACACGTGATGAACGATTGGCCCTCGCTCATGCCGGAGCCCGATGATTCCTCCTCTGACGGCTCGTTCACTTGGCATACCGAGGCTCCTGCAAGCACAACACTGATTCAGGCACATGAAAAAACATAATCAGGAGGTTGGCAGACCAGCCAAATCTACGGAAGGCAGGGAGTGCGAAAGATGTTAAAATAATTCATTACATAATTTTCTTCTTTTACTACAGACTGGAAAGAATAGAAGCTTTCTATTAGTATGAAATTAACATTCTGTGATATCAGACAGATTAGAGGGGAAAAGCCTCTTGACCCGCCCTACAGCCTCTCCTTCCCTCGCCACATCCCCGCAGCCAACACGGGAGCCTCCAGATCGATACCGTGACCAGATGTCCCTGTCTCCTGTGGCGCCGACACACACACACACTGCTTGCGTGGTCTGGTGGGAACATCTCCGTCTGGCGTTCAGTCGAATGTGAGTTCAAGAGCCGATCAAGCCCCTAAGGTTCTTCGCTGACACACACACACACACACACACACACACACACACACACACACACACACACACACACACACACACACACGACACACACACACACATACATGATACACATACACACCTACAGAAGTGAAGGATTGCCACTCTGAGTCCCTGTCGATATATATATATATATATATATATATATATATATATATATATATATATATATATATATATATATATATATATATATATATATATATATAATATATATATATTGCGTGAAAGGTGGTGGAAAAAAATATAGCTGAACAGATAGGTCATGGCCTTGACTCCCCTCCCTTGCGCATCCGTGGTTTTTCCTCACAGTTTTTCCCACCTTAAAAAAAAAAAAAAAAAAAAAAAAAAAGTAAAAGAAAAAAAAATACAGAGAAAAACCAGACTGAAATGCATTCCAGCCTCAGGGCGACGCAAATCCCTCACCCTTCACCTTTCCCTTCCCCCCCCCCTCCATTCCTGTCCTCGTGCATACTCCTCAACCTAAGCCAAGAATCTCTGAAAAAACGCAGACACGGTGCACAAAGGTCGTGTGGTTGGGACTGAGTTATTAGCGTTACCAGCTAGCGAGGAGGAAACATCTACCCCGCGTGAAAAATGTGTTTGCGAACTTTGCGGTGGCCGGCGTATGAGGGGAGGAGGGTTGCTGTGATGAAAGGAGAGATAGTATGAGGGAAGGAGGGTAGCCGTGATGAAAGGAGAGATAATCCTACAGGCGGAAAGGGAAACAGGAGCTTAAGACCGTAGCCACTAGCCTGACATTGCTTGAGAAGTTGAGATTCAGTGGTGATCTCTGGTGGTGTGTGTGGTGTAAAAGAGAGAGAGAGAGAGAGAGAGAGAGGAGAGAGAGAGAGAGAAGAGAGAGAGAGAGAGAGAGAGGAGAGAGAGAGAGAGAGAGAGAGAGAGAGAGAGAGAGAGAGAAGAGAGAGAGAAGAGACAGAGAGAGAGACGACAGAGAGGAGAGAGCAGACAGAGAGAGAGAGACAGAGACAGAGACAGCCAGACAGAGAGAGCAGACAGAGAAGGAAGAGAGAGACAGAGAGAGACAGAAAGAGACAGCAGACAAGAGAGAGACAGAAGAGAGAGACGAGAGAGATAGAGAGAGAGAGAGAGAGAGAGAGAGAGAGAGAGAGAGAGAGAGAGAGAGAGAGAGAGAGAGAGAGAAGAGAGAGGAGAGAGAGAGAGAGAAAAAAAAAAGTTACAAAAAACCGGTTATTTTGACCTGCCAACAGTAGCGACAGTTTGCCTCTGACGTGCCACTTTGTACTCATGAATTATAGGCATTCACATCCTCCCTCCCCCCTGCCTGCCTCTCCTGTGTACACATTATTAGAAAGAAAGATGAGGCGCGTAACAAAAGGCTAAATAATGTTCCCGTCTATAATAGGTTCTCACTCCCACCACGACTCATCCTTGTCACATACACACACACTTTCTCTCTCTCTCTCTCTCTCTCTCTCTCTCTCTCTCTCTCTCTCTCTCTCTCTCTCTCTCTCTCTCTCTCTTCCCATCTTATGAGTCTAATATTGCGATTATCTCTTCTTCTTTTTTTCTCTTTCTTTCTTCTCTCTCTCTCTCTTCTCTCTCTCTCTCTCTCTCTCTCTCTTTCTCGCTCTCCATCTCATGAAAGTCGATATGGTGGCTCTCTCTCTCTCTCTCTCTCTCTCCCTTCTCTCTCCTCTCTCTCTCTTTCTCGCTCTCTCTCCATCTCATGAAAGTCGATATGGTGACTCTCTCTCTTCCCATCTCATGAAAGTCGATATGGCGGCTGAGAAAAAAAACCCACATTTTGCGATAATAATTATTCACTTCCTTACACTTTCGTACATCAAAAGATTGCTGCAGATAAATAGGTAATGAAAAATAGACCAATCTAATTTTTTTCAATGCTTTCTCTTCTTTTTTTTTCTCTCTCTCTCTCTCTCTCTCTCTCTCTCTCTCTCTCTCTCTCTCTCCTCTCTCTCAATACACTAAATGCAGCGTTGAAACCAAGTAAAAAACAACCCCAAAAAAACAAGACTTTCCCATTCATTTTACCGCCTTTTCGTTGACTCGCATTTTACTGACAATAAAAGTGAAAAGCGTATTTTATCGACCCGTTCTATTCCTTTCATTTAAGTGTACGTGGCTAAGTCAGGTCATTAACGACGTGATGCCTAACTACCTGGAAACAATTATTTAAGGGAATTAGCCGAGCGCAGCACAGTGCCAATGGAAGTAATTAGGACATGAAAGGAAGGTGGGAGCGATGAATGGATAAAGTAGATAGGCTACAATAGGGAGAGAACGATGGAAGGAATAAGAGTAGGTAGATGAGAGAGAGAGAGAGAGAGGAGAGAGAAGATGAGAAGAGAGAGAGAGAGAGGAGAGAAGAGAGAGAGAGAGAGAGAGAGAGAGAGAGAGAGAGAGAGAGAGAGAGAGAGAGAGAGAGAGAGAAGAGGAAAGAGGAGAAGGACTGTTACAAAAAGAGTGGTGAAAGAGGAATAAGGCTAAGTAGGAGAAGAGACTCAAAAGGAAATAATAAAAACAATTGAGGAAAAGAGTATAGAGAAGGAAAGATAAGAGAAACATGTGGAGAGATTTGAGAGAGAGAGCATTGGAAAAAAAGTAGATTGGTCCATTTTTCATTTTAAATCTACAACAATCTTTTGATGTACCAAAGTGTAGGGAGATGGATGAATTTTCGAAAAATATGTAATGTTTTTTTCTCAGTCGCCATATCGACTTTCATGAGGAGAAAGGAAGAGAGAGGAGAGAGAGAGAGAGAGAGAGAGAGAGAGAGGAGAGAGAGAGAGAGAGAGAGAGAGAGAGAGAGAGAGAGAGAGAGAGAGAGAGAGAGAGAGAGTAATAGGCAGGAAGGAGAAGTGGAGGGAAGGGAGGAGAAGGGAGGGAAGGAGAAGAGGAGGGAGGGAAGGAGAAGTGAGGAGGGAGGGAGGGAGGAGGAAGGGAGGGAGGGAGAGGAAGGAGAAGTGGAGGGAGAAGTGGAAGGAGAAGTGGAGGGAGGGAGAGAGGAAGGGAGAGGTGACCTAATGCAGTGATTCACCAGCAGAGGACGAGAGGGCAAGCAGGTCCTTGAGGAGCGGTAGCGGAGTGGTTAGCGTCTCCGACTGGCATTCTCGGTGACCCGAGTTCGATCCCCGAAGAAACCCAAAACCTTTTGCACCGTCGAGTGGCCTAAGAACACCCACATGTCCTGCCCATCAACTCTATCTTCGATTGCGAGTGCATCGGAGGACACAGGGCGGCGGCATGAGCCTCTACAGGCGTCACTATAAAAATCCTGCCTGCGCCACCACGGGCGAGGACCAACCATCACAGCCCTCAAGTGAACCTCCAGAGCCTACCATCCGAGCCCTGGGTCACCACTGCCTACAGGCGCTATAGGCACATATGTAAAAAAAAAGGTAGAGGGGGGAGGCGGGGATAGGTTGGAGAAGTGGAGGGAGGGAGGGAAGGAGGGAGGGATGACCTAATGCAGTGATTCACCAGCAGAGAGACGAGAGGACAGGCAGGTAGAGGGGGGGAGGGGGGGATAGGTTGACTCACTGAAGGCCAGGCAACATTCTGCATCCTTATGTTATACCTGTTTTGGTGTATCTGATTCCTCTAAGGTACTCTCTCTCTCTCTCTCTCTCTCTGGCAGGTGTGGAGGAAATATAAATAATTGGATAATATAATAAGTAATGCAATAAATTATGGGAGAAAAAGGTAGGACTGGAAAAAAAAATGTTTTGGTGTATCTGATTCCCCTGAGGTAGGTATTCTCCCTCTCTCTCTTTCTACGAGTTGTGGAGGAAATAAAAATAATTGGAAAATAAGTAATGAAATAAGTTATGAGAGAGAAAAAGGTAGTAATAGAAGAAGAAAAAAAATAAATTGGATGATAGATAAGTAATGCAATAAGTTATGGGATGGAAAAAGGTAGTAATAGAAGAAGAAAAATAAATAATTGGATAATAAGTAATGCAATAAATTATGGGAGAGAAAAAGGTAGTAATGGAAGAAGAAATATAATTAATTGGATAATATAATAAGTAATGCAATAAGTTATGGGAGAGAAAAAGGTAGTATTGGAAGAAGAAATATAAATAATTGGATGATATAATATAATAAGTAATGCAATAAGTTATGGAAGAGAAAAAGGTAGGACTGGAATTTTTTTTTTTTTGGTGTATCTGATTCCCCCGAGGTAGATACTCTCTCTCTCTCTCTCTCTCTCTCTCTCTCTCTCTTTGTACGAGTTGTGGAGGAAATATAAATAATTGGAAAATAAGTAATGAAATAAGTTATGGGTGAGAAAAGATAGGACTGGAGAAATAAAAATAAAAATATGTTGAAATCCACCGAGTCACGCCTTGGTCTTTCTTTTATGCTGTTTCTTTTTCTTCTTCATCCGACATTCTCTAGAAAGTTATCAGTTGTTCTGCATGTCATGTCTGAGAAAGTGTTCCACTGATTAAACTAGTTCTTGTAAAGCACTTCCTCCTTCTACTTAATAATTATATCATCACCGCTACGGCTGCTATTAGGCTACTTTTTCTTCTTCTTCTTCTACTACCATCATTACTAATACTGCTGCTTATAATGATGATGATAATAATAATATAAACAATAGTAAAAGTAATGATATATGATACAACTGCTGCCGGTACTCCATTCTATATTTTCCACCAGTAGCAATATTACCACTGATGTAACTACTCTTGTTGGTGCTACTGCTACTATATGTATAATACAACTACTACTACTACTTCTACTACTGCTACTACTTCTACTACTACTACTACCACTCCTACTACCTCTACTACTACTACTACTACTACTACTACTACTATTACTACTACTACTACTACTATTACCACCACTGACTGACTTTCTCTCTCTCTTTGTGTGTGTGTGTGTGTGTGTGTAGCTACTAGCCCTCTCGAGAAACAGAGCAGCAAAAAATCGAAACCCTTAGAAAGAAAACTATTATTCCATACAAGCGCAAAAGTAATCAAGCAAAACAAACATATACAGTCGGCAGCAGATTTCTACCCCCGCCCTGAGGCAATGTTATTTACCTGGCTTGCCCCGCCGCCCCGAGACAGGAAGACGCACCGACGACCTAAGGGTAGTTATAAAGGGGGAAAAACAGCCCGCGGCATGAAGCAAAACTTTTTAATACTTCACACACACACACACACACACACACACAGAGAGAGAGAGAGAGAGAGAGAGAGAGAGAGAGAGAGAGAGAGAGAGAGAGAGAGAGAGAGAGAGAGAGAGAGAGAGAGAGAGAGAGAGAGAGAGAGAGAGAGAGAGAGAGAGAGAGAGAGAGAGAGAGAGAGAGAGAGAGAGAGAGAGAGAGAATATTACAAAAGTTGATATGTAGTACCAATTCAGTCAGTCAGAGGTGGTAATAGTAGTAGTAGTAGTAGTAGTGGTAATAGTGGAGTAGTAGTAGTAGTGCTAGGGGTGGTAGTAGTGGAGTAGTAGTAGTAGTGGTAGTAGTTGTAATAGTAATAGCAGTAGTCGTAGAAGTATAGTAATAGTAGCAGTAGTAGAAGTAGTAGTAGTAGTAGTAATAGGGATAGGGTGGTAGTAGTGGAGTAGTAGTAGTAGTGGTAGTAGTTGTAATAGTAATAGCAGTAGTAGTAGAAGTATAGTAATAGTAGCAGTAGTAGAAGTAGTAGTAGAAGTAGTAGTAGTAGTAGGGATAGGGGTGGTAGTAGTGGAGTAGTAGTTGTAGTGGTAGTAGTAGTAATGGTAGTAGTTGTAATAGTAGTAGTAGTAGTAGTAGTCGTAGAAGTAGTAGTAATAGTAGTATAAGTAGGAGTAGTAGGTGCTGGTGTGCTTGTGATTCCCTCCCTTATCTTTCCGCCAGTCCTCCACCCCCTTCGTCCTCCTTCCCTCCCCCAGTCCCCCCTACGTATCGTCCTACACTCTCTCCATGACCCACACGTAAAGAAGTACCGTTAGATTATTATTTTCCGGCGTGTTTTCAGCCTTTCATCGCCGCCGTGGTGAAGATAACTGACAGATTTTTGCCGTAGAGAGGAAGGTAACTGTAACTGTTTCTTTTACATTACTGATGGTATGATGACGTAGCCAGGTAGTGAATGACAAAGGCAGTACGTAGTAGTTGTAGTAATAATAATAGTGGTGGTGGTGGTAATAGTAGTAGTAGTAGTGATAGTGGTAGTGGTGATAGTAGCAGTAGTAGTAGTAGTTGTAGTAAGTAGTAGTAGTAGTAGTAGTAGTAGTAGTAGTAGTAGTAGTAGTAGTAGTAGTAGTAGTAGTAGTAGTAATTATGTAGATATGACGAGGACAGTGGGAGGGTTGAGCGGGAGAGTAAGAGGGTTGAGTTTTTTATGTATATTTTTTAAGTTGGAGCCTATAGCGCTTGTAGGCTATTATTTATTCCTTGAGGGCTCAGGTGGTTGGCCCTGCACATTCTGGAGGGCTGTGATATTTGGTCCTCGCCCGTGTGTGGCTGGGTTTTTATAGTGACACCTGAGTTCTATAGGTGAAGGTCCTGTGAAGTTGCTGGTGGTTGTGACTTGTGACGGTGTGAATGGGTGTGAGGGTGGTGGTGGTGGTGTGACATTCTGACAAGACTGGTTGTGTGTGTGAGTGTGTGTGGTGTGTGTGTGTGTTGTGTGTGTGTGTGTGTGTGTGAGTGTGTGTGAGTGTGTGTGAGTGTGTGTGTGGTGTGGTGTGTGTGTGTGTGTGTGTGTGTGTGTGTGAGAGAGGAGAGAGAGAGAGAGAGAGAGAGAGAGAGAGAGAGAGAGAGAGAGGAGAGAGAAGAGAGAGAGAGAGAGAGAGAGAGAGAGAGAGAGAGAGAGAGAGAGAGAGAGAGAGAGAGAGAGAGAGAGAGAGAAAAAAAAAATGTGTTTCTTGAATGGAAGGTGAAGGCGGATGCATGATTTTACAAGCCTACTGTTACTGTGTTGTGGACAGGGAAGAAAAGGAAGAAGAGGAAGAGGACAAGAAGAAGAAGAAATAAATAATAACAACAACAATAACAAAAACATTCTCAAGTACACCAAAGGAGGGAAACGGTAACGCACATCGCCATCTATTTATCACCACCGAGAAACAAGGATAATATATAAAGGATAATATATATATACCTCTGTATACCTACTATCCTTGATCTATTCTAGTGTCGTGCGTGTGTCCAGTAGCCCGCGTCAGGGAGGGAAAAAAAAACCGGTAGCTGAGACTGAGCGGCGCCAGTGCAGGAGTTGCGAATGTTACTACCGCTACTGCTACTTCTACTACCACTACTTCTACTACCACTACTGCTACTTCTACTACCGCTACTGCTACTTCTACTACCATTACTGCTACTTCTACTTCCACTACTGCTACTTCTACTACCACTACTGCTACTTCTACTACCACTACTGCTACTTCTACTACCACTACTGCTACTTCTACTACCACTACTGCTACTTCTACTACCACTACTGCTACCACTACTGCTACTTCTACTACCACTACTGCTACTTTTCTACTACCACTACTGTCTACTTCTACTACCTACTTACTACATCGCTACTTCTACTACCACTACTGCTACTTCTACTACCACTACTGCTACCACTACTGCTACTTCTACTACCACTACTGCTACTACCACTACTGCTACTTCTACTACCACTACTGCTACTTCTGCTACCACTACTGCTACTTCTACTACCACTACTGCTACTTCTACTACCGCTACTGCTACTTCTACTACCACTACTGCTACTTCTACTACCACTACCAATACTTCTACTACCACTACTGCTACTTCTACTACCACTACTGCTACTTCTACTACCGCTACTGCTACTTCTACTACCACTACTGCTACGTCTACTACCGCTACTGCTACTTCTACTACCACTACTGCTACTTCTACTACCACTACTGCTACTTCTACTTCCACTACTAATACTTCTACTACCATTACTATTATCAATTTTGCTACTACCTCCACCACCACTCCAATTACTACTACTTCTACTACAATAACTACGAGTACTATCACTTTTATTACCTTTCTACTAACACTACCATAATAACTACTCCTACCACTACTACTTCTACTATTTCTACTACATTAACTACTAGTACTATAACTTTTATTACCTTTTCTACTACCACTACCATAACAACTACTCCTACCACTACTACTTCTACTACTACTATTATTTCTACTACTGCTTCTACTACTATCACCACTACCACTACTACTACTATTAGCAATACCACCACTATTATTACTACTACAACAACTACTGTATTTCTCATTCCACCAACTGATGCCATTGAAGAGTGAACAAAAAATACGGTACCAGCGATAATAGAGGTTGCAAAAGTAGAATAGATTATTTTTGGCGGAGTTTCCACTTCCTCTACCTCGCTCAAACCACATTTCTTTTTGGACTTTAGCCAAATAGTCTCTTGCTTTTCGTGACCCCTCTTATTTGGGGGTTACTGAATGAATGATAAATAAGACAACACATAAATAAAGGTGGTCTTACTATATATTTGCATTCATATCACTGCTAGATTTGGTCATGGATAAGGATAAGAATTGAAGAAAAAAACTTTGATTGAGATATTTATAGTTGTGAGATTCCTAATGTAGAAAGCCAGGTGAAATAATAATTAATAGAAATGTAAACAAAAGAGATACGTCAATATTACAATAATAATGAAAGGTGGAGGATGTAGTACGTAGGTAGTGTTAAGGCCATGTCACACGAGCAATATTTTCCGGTATATTTTGGTATCTTGCTACCAAAAGATGCCCGTACTGGTGGCAAAAGGTGCGCGACTTGTCACACGGCGTTTCGGCTACGAGCATCTTCCTACCAGAGTAGCTAAGATCTTATTCTTCTATCTTAGCTATACTGATTCTACTGGCATCTATAAAATGTCCTTCCTCTTCACATTTCCCTTGAGATAACCATAAATAAACCTTGCTTGAATTCCTAAATCAAGTAAAAATAACACACATTATTCCCGATTCGATAGTAAAAACACACGCAGCCTATTAAATTTCAGTTTTTATCAACATTTTCCGTCATAACTTTTCATCAACAACTCAAAACTTAACTATATATTATATATTATCTAAATCATACGTTAAAAAAATATAATATATATATATATATATATATATATATATATATATATATATATATATATATAGATATATATAGATATATATAGATATATATAAGATAAACAAAATGGTATTTTTTCCTCTTTTTTGCCTTTATTTTCTCCCTTTCGAAGCCAAACCTTCCCTCAAACAGGGAAATTATCCTGCATCTGGCACCACAGGCTCCAAAATGTAAACAAGGATGCCGGTGTCGTGTGGGCAAGTGTCTGTTTATGAGGGAATGTCTGTTTACTAACAAAAGGCAAAGAAAACGGGAGTTGAGGGGAGTAATTACTAATTTTGACTTGATCAACAAAGGCATGTCCAGGCGGCATATTCTCCACGCGCTCTCCCTTTTCGGCAGACCGCTAGGTTAGGTATGGTTAGAAAAACGGTAAGTAAGGTTAGGTTAAGTTAGGTTAGGTTTAGGTTTCCTTTAATTATAGTAACTTTGTGTGGGAATCACAATGAGGTTATTTTCAAGAAAATCCTGTCAAAATTAATAGTTATTCCCCTCAACTACCGTTTTCTTTGCCTTTGTTAGTAAACAGACATTCCCTCATAAACAGACACTTGCCCACACGACACCGGTACTGGTGGCAAAAGAACGAACATGCGCGACTCTGCGTTTGCTACCAAAAGATGCCGGTATCAGGCGTCAAATGATGCCTGATACGCTTTTGCTACCAAAAGATGCCGGTATCAGGCGTCAAATGATGCCTGATACGCTTTTGCTACCAAAAGATGCCGGTATCAGGCGTCAAATGATGCCTGATACGCTTTTGCTACCAAAAGATGCCGGTATCAGGCGTCAAATGATGCCTGATACGCTTTTGCTACCAAAAGATGCCGGAAAAAGTGTCCATGTGACATGGCCTTTAAGTAACAGAAACTACCACGTGTAGGTCTCACGGCCTTTGTAGCTTCCTTATTTTCTTATGTTCTAATAATCACACTCATACTAATAACTCCTACCTTAATTAAACAAAAGAATAATTATGCCACAGGTAAGTAGGCTAAGGTGAATGAAAAGAAGACCGTGTGATCAGAGTTAATAGGAGTGTAACAGGACGGGGCTGTAAATCCAGCCCGGCAACTCCCACATCCGCCACGGTGCCATGAGGTGACTGACGCGCGGCTCCAAGCTGGCGAGACCCAAAGGAAAGGGAATACATAGGAAGAGAAGAGGAAGAGAGGGAGGAAGAAGAGGAGGAAAACAATAACTAAATCCAGATGAAGAAGTACAACAATAGCAGCAGCGACATCAAAATTACACGAGGAATTTTGTGAGTTAATGAATAAATTGATAAAGCCCCTTGACGTATGCCTCCAAAGATTGATTGATTGATGTTCAAGAAGACTAAATTGCAGTGTCTTCGCTTCATTGATTCCTGTAATTGTCCCGTCCTGTCGCGGCCCAAAGGAAACTGAGGAAGAAGACGACTTTTGTTATGGTGTCCACTGTCCAGCATACAATAATGAAAGAAAGAAAAGTGAGAGGCTTCAACAACCTTATATAGAGGAGGAAGAGGATATTGTGGGGGAGTATTTGTTTGGAGATGGGAATGTGAAAGAAGCAAAAAGAACAATCAACAGTTTTTGGAAGACCAGAGAAAAGATGAGGAAAGAAAGAGAAAGAAATTAAAAGATAGAATAAGAGAAGACAACTAACTAAAGACCCATAAAAAAGGCTAGACTCCCGACCCACAACTGAACTGAACTGAATTGTAGGAAAATAGTAACAAATCCAGTCGAAGATGGACAACAATAGCAACAGCAAGAACAAAATGACACGAGGAATTTGTGAGTGAATGAATAAATAGAAAAGAAAAAGTAACAAAACAATGCAATTAAAATACAATAAAAGCTGGCGAGGCCCAAAAATAAAAAGGAGAGGGAATACATAGGAAGAGAAGAGGAAGAGAGGGAGGAAGAAGAGGAGGAGAGGGAGGAAGAAGAGGAGGAGAGGGAGGAAGAAGAGGAGAGGGAGGAAGAAGAGGAGAAAAACAGTAACTAAATCCAGATGAAGAAGGACAAGTCTGGATAACAATAGCAGCAGCGATAACAAAATGAGCGTGGAATATGTGAGTGAATGAAAAATTGATACAAAAAAACTAACAAAAAAATAAAACAATTACAATACAACAAAATAACGCGAGGAATTTGTGAGTGAACGAATAAATAGATAAATAAACTAACAAAATAAAGCAATTAAAATACAACAAAAGAATAAATAAAGCCGATGTCCACAAGACACTAAATTTGGAGTGTCTTCGCTTCACTGACTACCGTAAATTTAGTTCTGAGTAAATAAATATCAGTATCAATACTACTACTAATAAGTATCAATATAAGTAACTCCTTGAAGGTTGTAATTGAGAGCAGTATATAAAGCCTTCACTTACCCCATTCTCTAGTCAATTATATTTCATTAATTCACTCATATCGTGACACATGAACAATCTGTAAATTTCCTTATCTTTTTTTTCAGGATCCCTCCTCTTTTAGTTTTAAGTTTAAATAGGCTGGCTGGCTGGATGCACTACCGTCAATAACACTATAGTCGACAGGTGAATTTTACAGGCGAATATTATGAATTTTAGCATCACTACAGACTTGTATGTGTCACTGAAGAGGCATGCACAGTAGTTTATATCATGTACAGTCTGTCTTCAGTGGCAAATACAAGTCTGTAGTGATGCTAAAATTCGTAATATATGGCGCCTGGCGACATTAGTGCAGTGGCGACTAAAGTGTTATTGACGGTACATTGTCTACATACATGACTCTTTGTACTTAAACTGGGATCCGGTCTGGAAAATGCATTGATGTGAATGCTTTTAAACAGTCTTCTCAGCGTGTTTATAATGATCACGATACTGGCGTCAAAAATAATGCCTTTCAGACGGTTAATGGCAGGCTGAAGTGTGGTGGCAGGATTATCAACGGCACTTAGGTTAGCCATTTGAATGAAGTATTTCTGGGTGAGTGGCGGGAGTGGAGTGGTGATAGACGAGAAAGTGGAGGGAGGGAGGAGGAGGAAAGAGTTTTGGCGGGATGGTGATGGGAGAGGGATGGAAGGAGTGGTATAGTAGGTAGTAATAGTAATACAAATAGTAGTAGTAGTAGTAGTAGTAGTAGTAGTAGTAGTAGTAGTAGTAGTAGTAGTAGTAGTAGTAGTAGTAGTGGTGGTGGTGGTAGTAGTAGTAGTAGTTGCTGTTCATGTAGTTGGTATGCGTTGTAGCAGTGGTAGTAAAAGAATAGTAAAAATAACCGGAGTGTGAGGTGGAAAACAAGGAAAAGAAGCAGAATGAAACAGAAGGATAAGTAGGAAGAGAGGGATGAGAAGGAAGGAGCGAAGATAAGATAGTGTGAAGGCAGAAGGAGGAGAAAAGGGATAAATTAGGATAAATGGGACTGCGGTGAGAAGGATAAGGAGGAGAAAATGAATAAGGAAGAGGGCGAGGAGAAAATGGATAGTGGTCGAAAGAAGCAAAAGAAGAATAAGAAAAAGAAAATCAAGAGAAGGAGAAAGAGGAGACTGCATGTGAGGAGAAATAGGACGGAAGAGAAGACGGAATGAATAACGGTGAGACGAGACGGTGAAGAAAATGTAGGGCAGCAAGATGATAAAGAGAAAGAAAGAGAAGTAGATCAAGAAGAAAGTCGAGGTACAGGTTGAGGTTGAGGAAGGAAAACGAATAGGTGAAGAAAAGAGAAACAAACAAAACACGAGGAGGAGGAGGTAAAGGGAGAAAAGAAAGCGAATGAGGTGAATGAGGACGCGGAGGATGAGGTAGAATAAGAGAATATGGAGGAGGAAGTGGAGTAGTGGAAGTGGTTTGACAGGTCGCGAGCTCTCCACCAGACCGTGAATGATCCACCCCAACTATACTACATATCAGATCACACACACACACACACACAGTGACGCACACACACACACACACACAGTGACACATACACACACTTTCTAGCCAACTTTAGGGCAAAGTTCAACACTGACCTGTTGTTTGTGATTTCTGGCGCGACAACAAAATATTTAAATGCCATCCCCTCCAACTCTCTCTCTCTTCACTCAAGTGTGTGTGAGTGCGTGGCAAAGTCCTCGAAAGGTCAAGAAGGAACAGGTCATGAGAAACACTTAGCACACGATCTCTCTCTCTCTCTCTCTCTGTCTGGTAAGGCACGCGCTGATGTACCCTTTCTTCCACTTTCTCTTTGTGTACGCGCCAGCAGTACTGTTAAATACTAACAGTTGGCGAAGTCACCACCATCACCACCTCAACAATACCCATAAAACGAGCCTCACACGTAGGCGATTGGCGTGACGATTTTATGACGATTAGCGTCAAGAGGCCAATCCTCATCGTATGTGATGAGATTCTTGAGTCCAGTCGTCAAGCGGAATGACGCCACCTCATGGCTGGATAAGTGGATATGGCTCATCGCTGGCCACGTGACGTGAGGGCCGGTGGGGCCAGAAGAGGATTGGCATCAGCGTGTAGGGATGGTCCGCAGTGCTGATTAATTATTCAAGCAGAAGAGGCATGCTGCTAATGAACAACTAGCAGAGTGGTGGAAAACAGTGAATGAAAATGCCAACACTTTCATGTGTAAAAGCCGTTTTTTCATAACAACTTTCATCTTCACTTTCATCACATACGACTGGCGCCTCGATGTGTGTCCTCACGCCAAGCATTAACGGCAATCAGCATGTGTGGGATATTGCAATTTGCAGGAACTGATGTCAGTCCACAAACGATTGTCATCACGCCAATCGCCTGTGTGTGTGGCTAGCTTTAGATAACGACCATTCATAGGCATAAGAACAACGGGGCTGGAGGGGAGGGGGGGAGTGGCCCCTCAAGTTTATAAGGTGAGCCAACAATGGTGTACGGCACCCCCACTTTTTGTGGTATTCCACCAAATGTTCATGCTACCATTATTCTTCCATTCCTTATACCTATCATGACTCCTTAACTGAACTTAACTTAACTCTACCACCTGCACTCACCATCATCACCACCACCACCCCAGCCATCAACTAATGTCACATTTTGTACAATTACTTTCTCTCCGCCAACACTTTGTTGCCATCCCTCAACGGTGAGGCACGAATCGAATGTTAATGAATGGACCATCTTATAGGGTCAGCAGTATCGGTACGCGGTAGCATACCTATATACCGCGGTAGCACATGTCACCACGTACACACAAATACACGTGCACATCTTACCATACTTTCACCAACCCTGGTCTGCCCTCACCACAGCCACACTACTGCCAACATCTGTACCCGTCTGTATCGGTCACCACAATTCCTACACTTTAATCCTAATCCACCTGCGGCAAGAAGTACCATATCGCACGCTGCCCCCGTCAGTTCCTCCCACACGTACCCTCCATCCTTACCTATACCCTCAGGGAAACAAATGCCTCCACCGCCCATCACTGTTCCTAATATGATCATCAAATCCACTTATAGTCATCTCCCTCACTCCTCTCCCTCCACCACCCATGATGTATCTTCGCTGGTTCCCCTCACCGATTCGACTACTGCTTTGGGCTTTGTACCTCCCTCGCCTCCTCTCAGATTAGTTTTTATGTCATAAATGAATACATAAAGAAAGAGAGAATGAAAGGAATATTTATCCATACTGTAGGCTACATATCATACTGAAAATATCTAGATAAACAAGACTGTAGAGAATACACGATTATCCATGTGTGTGTGTGTGTGTGTGTGTGTGTGTGTGTGTGTGTGTGTGTGTATTCATCTAGTTGTATTTTACAGGGCCAGAGCCACGCTCGTATGGCCCCGTCTCCATATCAACATTTTTATCATTCATCCTTAGTGCTTTGTGTTGGCCGAAGCCACCAACCCGGAGAGCAGGTCACAAACCCCGGCTAACACCCGGTACCCATTCACTGCTGGGTGGACAGGGGCTCGGGTTTTAAGGAAACAACCCATCTGTTTCCGCTCCGCGCGCGCGTGTGTGTGTGTGTGTGGTGTGTGTGTGTGTGTGTGTGCGTGGTGCGTGTGCGTGTGCGTGTGTGTGTGTGTGTGTGTGTGTGTGTGTGTGTGTGTGTGTGTGTGTAAGTTGCAGCTGCGACAGTCCGTTTTAGTTTGTTTTTATAACACTTGCTTTGGCAATTATTTTGAGAATAGGGAAGACTGAAAAGACTGTTCTGTAGGTGCCAGAAGGGGCCCATCCCATCAGTCTCCAGCTGGGGCGCTGTATGGTACCTTTTTTATGTACCTCTTTAGATCCACGCCGGGCTCGAACGACAGGAAATGGAGGAAACGTTTAATTTAAAAGGTTGTCTTTGGGGGTTGAGAACTGGAGAGTGGCTATAGGTGAAGAATGCGAACGTTGCTCTTTAAAGAGAATTGTACCGCTATGAATATTGTACAATCATTCCATATGAATAATTCATGTTGCTTTTTTTTTTTTTTTTTTTTTTTTTTTTTTTTTTTTTTTTTTTTTTTTTTTTATCGGGCCTCCAGCAGGGGAGGACCACGGGCTAGCTTGAGCCCGTCAGAGAGATGCTTTGAAAAAAAAGAGAGGAGAGTGTTCGTGCTGCTGGCGTGCGGCACGAGGACTGGCTTGTCCATCCTGACGAGGAGTGCGGGGTAGAAAGGGGCACTCAGCAGGATACACTCTCCTGTCTTTTTTTTCAAAGCATCTCTCAAAATCCATCTTGCTGAAATCAAACCGTCCCCATTTAATTATACAAAACTTGAACACAACCAGTTCTTGAGTCGGACTGTTCTTCGGTCTTCTACATCTTAAAGCGTCGTAATTGTTCTCAACATCACACTGAATTATGGTGTTTAGAATTATGTAAAAAATCGCTCTTTACAGAAGCGGAAATCTTTCAAAATAAAAAAAGTAAAACGGCTGGCCATATATCGTTATGACCTCTGATGATTCTACAACTACTATAAACCACTACTACGTACTTTGAAACTCTTATTTGATACTGCTTAATATTGCAAAATTCTCTCTCTCTCTCTCCACGTGACTACTAATTAATTCATTAAAAGTTTCAAACGAGAAAATCAGACCAGAAGAATGATGCCCAACGCAAAGCAATAATGTAATGTAGATTTAATGTAAAATTGATTGATTAATAAAATAAAATAAATTAATGTAAAACTCTCTCTCTCTCTCTCCACGTGACTACTAACTAATTCATTAACATTTTCCAACGAAAAAATCAGACCGGCAGAACAGTGCCCAACGTAAAGCACGTGATCTTCTCGCGGTGCAGTGAAAAAAACGAGGCGGTAATACTTTCTCAAACTTCCTTTCTTTCCTAAACCTCTCGGTATTTTATTTTGTCCTGCGCCTATCCTGCTGTGTGTGTGTGTGTGTGTGTGTGTTCCGGGTTTCCCCTCGCGTGTTCCCTAATCAATAAGTCAGTGCAAGCCGAAGCAGCAGCCGCCACGCCTCGCCCACGCCCGCGGCCCCACGCCCTCACCAAACACTGAAATCACCTGCTTTTCCGATCGCACATTAATACCCTTTCAAACTCCAACAACTTTTTTCCCTCTCTGCCTTGACAATAAACTGACAGGACCTACAAGAAAGCGACCACTGATTTGTATTTGTAATGATAGTGTGCTTACTTACCAGCGAGGGCGATGTATGTAAAGATTATCCATAGACATTCCTTCCTTAAGTCAAAAGCACTTAAAATATTCATTGTGCACGTGTCAGGAAGGTGGAGACGCGCGCACACACACCACACACGCTGCCTGATTCAACACTGGCATCTGTGGCAGAGAGCAGACGAGCAGCAGAGAGAGAAGCCTCTCCGTGATGCGTCACACCGCTTTTTTCAATAGACGCCCCGAGTCCTGACCATCATAGAAAACGAAGAGGAGGGATAACTAGACCAATAACAATGCAACTTGCAAATCATCAATATTTTGTCCATAACATTTAAATGTATTGCTATTTTTTATCTAGAAAAAAACAAGGAATACTTATTCCTTCTATCACCAAAACGTTGTTGAATAGAGAAGTGCATAAATGAAAGTTCTTCCCTTTGGTAGGCGAGACTGTATAGGTGTCTTGCACGTGACATCATAGCCCTTGTTGTGGCTGCGACTAGGATATCTATATGTAAGAGGGTAATGCCATTCATAGGCCCTATGTTAAACGCTACTGGGCGCCATCTTAGCGCCAAGGCCTCTTCGTTCACTCTAGACCCGGGGAAGTTCTCAAGGCATTACCCCGCAGTATATCATGCTATACATGTATAAAGGATAGACTGTTATCTTCAGAAATGGTTGTTCTATAAGATTATCACATAAAACATAGTAAAACACATTAAATAAAGGTCCTTATGAGACTCTGAAGAAATATGATGAACTTAACACACACTTAAAACTCGTCGTCATGTAAAACTTTGTGGGACAGCTTATAAGATGGCAGATATCAATAGAAGCAGAATTTTATTAGCTTTCCATTGCCATATTTCGTTTTCTGATACATACAGTAGTAGTACCATGCAAACATTAGCGTTAACTAAATAAATCGCGGCGGCGTCGACCGCTCTCTCTCTCTCTCTCTCTCTCTCTCTCTCTCTCTCTCTCTCTCTCTCTCTCTCTCTCTCTCTCTCTCTCTCTCTCTCTCTCTCTCTCTCTCTCTCTCTGTAAAAGAGAGAAAGAGAGATATATAAGTGAAAGAGAGATATGAGTGAGAGATATGAGAGAGTAACCAAAAACTTTAAATTCTTTCCTTCTCCTCTCTCTCTCTAAATATATATAAATATAATAGATATATATGAAAATA
>JACEEZ010022590.1:208555-366055 GCA_016584305.1 Chionoecetes opilio
GAGAGAGGGGAGAGAGAGTCTATTCTCTCATCTCACTATTTATACCTCCTCTCATCTTCTCTCCCGTTTTCAGGAGAGAGAGAGAGAGAGAAGAGAGAGAGAGAGAGAGTATTTCTTCAGTCTCATAATGACCTTTATTTAATGTGTTTTGCCATGTTTTATGTGATAATCTTATAGAACAAGCATTTCCGGAGATAACAGTCTATCCTTTATACACATGTATAACATGATATACTGCGGGGTAATGCCTTGAGAACTTCCCCGGGTCTAGAGTGAATGAAGAGGCCTTGGCGCTAAGATGGCGCCCACAAATCGAGTTGTCGCTACTCTATATATTAAGATACTCTACTGGGTGACTCCCAACTCAAGCTCAAGGGCAAGAAAAGTTTGTTTACACTTGTTTTACGAAGTACGTACGTCTGATGGGTACCAGTCCTAATTCCTTATCATTTTGACGCTGTCCACTGGTCCTAAGCCTACACGAAGAAAATTATAACTTGTCAACCAGTTAGCTAACATCTGGGAAGTGAAATACGCCATATGATCGATGTGACAGCGTGATATACGTACAGTCTGATATTACTCTTATGGACCCTTAAGCGCAACATGTGGCGACGCCATTCCCTCAAAAGAGCTGGATTAATCCACCGCAAGGCTTGTCAAAGGTAATTACCAGCTTACCAATTAAGTGATCATATGACCATGAAATACAGGAAGATGTCATGCATTTCTATCTAAAAAATGAGGGAGCTTGAGGAGGTGTGAATCTAGGGATGAATACATATTTACTCATTATTTGTAATGTTTTAGGGGAGTGTCTGTCTGACATCCGGCTGCCATGTTACCATGGGGTACCTTGCTCTTGGCCAAGGATCAGTAACCAGCCAAGATCTGGTAGCAAGTTCTAGCACCGCCCAGTGGTAACCAACTGCCGGACGTGTCACCTAACCCCTCGTGACCCTTCTATGTAACTGGACAGTGGCAGAGAACATCCCCACATCTTATGGGCAAGGGTCCAGCCCAGAGGCAAGCTGCATACATGTTCATGAAAATTGCAGTTTTGGTAATTATCCAGAGTCCTTCCCATTATTGGTAGGTATTATTGGTATTGGTTATTATTGGTATTTTTCTTCCAAACACTCACAAAACCCTTCATATACATAAAACGTTGGGTATTATTCCAGTTTGACACCGAATTTACTTTGGTGGACGATTTTTTTTTTTCTGGTGAGTTTTGATGTGTTTTGAATTAGTTTAACCACCATTTCTGTCGCAAATAACTTTTTTTTCCAATGTATCTATTTATTATTATTATTATTATTTTTTAGTTAGGTTAAGGTTAGGTTAGGTATAGCTCCGGTTAGGTTCAATTTTTTTTTCAATAATTTTTGTTGGGGGAAAAAAAAAAAAAAAGTAATTTGAGACAGAATCAGTTAGCAGATTAATTCAAAACGCATCAAAACTCACCAGAAAAAATAGTTTCGTCCACCAAAGTGAATTCGGTGTCAAACTGGAAATGTAGTACGTACCAAACGTTGATATAAAATTGGTGAGAAATGCCCGGTATACTCGCTATGGTAACAGAGGATGATGTAAATTCTTTACCTACGGGCACTGTCGTAAATATATTTAGGTGTGAGGTATGACTCAATCTCATCAATATTAACAACTTTTCTTAATACCATTTCCATAGGAAATCAATGCTAATTGAGATACTGTATTAAGATATTGGGGGGGGTGGGTGGGTTTAGGTAATAGGTATGTCGTAATGTAGTTCCGGCTGGCTGGCGGCCGGGAACACCGCGAACCTAAATAACCTAAATTTCTTAAAAAAAACTAACCTAACCTTATCTAACCTAAGAGTAAAGTTATATCTAACCTTCTTCTTCTTCTTCTTGTGACCTTTTCTGCTTATTATCGCTTTGTAGGTCGTTTGTCAAGCTCGGGGTCGAACTTGACACATTTCTTCCTTCTTTGCCCCTCTGTAGCCCTTTCTTTCCCTGCCACCTGTGGGGAGAGAAGGGCACAACAGGGCAGTATATACACAGACATAAGTCCCTCCTATCAACTACCCTCCTATACGTCTTCTACATTCCCACGCAATCTTTTTTCCCAAGCCTGCTTTAAAAACACCTTAGTTATTTCTACTATTTTCCTTCTCTCTTCATTGCTCCCATACAGTCCTAGCACAGTAAGGATTCCCCCATCCACCTCGTAAATCCTTCTATCCCATTCACCGTCTCCTATCACTCCTAATATGGACTGTATCAGCCTCCTCCTCTCCTGCTCATATCTGCCACACTATTATCAACTGTTCAATAGTTTCTCAGCTTTCCCTTGTTCCTCTACAGAAGCTACAGGCCAGGTCCTGCCCATCCCTACTCCTAACCTTCACCTCTAGTGTTCCTGTCCGTGCCTTCACCAACAGTCTGCTTCCCCAATCACCTGCATGCCAGTGAAGTGCCTCAGGCTTCTCTTTCCTACAGTACCACTTTAATGTGGATTTACCCTCCATACCTGCTCTCCACCTAGCTAGTCCATTGTCTTCTATTCTTATCTTCACCTCCTTGGTTCTTATCCTGTCCCAGGTTTCTACTAGGTTTTCCCTCCTTTTCCACCTCTCTAATTCTTTTATCCATGTTGAGCTTGTCCCAACCTCCTTCAGGATCTGCTTCACCCATCTATCCTCACTAAGTCCCTCTATTTTCTTCAGCATGTTAAGTTTCCCTTTTTAAAATCCTTTCCCTGAAGGTGCTCCACCCCATATCTCTTCGAATGGCCTCCACAGCTGTGCTGGTTGGGGCTCCTAATCCCCATCTACCCATAATGTTCTGTGTCCTCTCTAGCTTAGTAATGTCTCCCTCCCGATAATAGGTTATCTCAGACCCATACAAGCAATATGGCACTGCCATTCCTTTCCAAAGACTCCTACCTACTTCATATTTGTTAATTGTCCTACTTCCCCCGTTAATGATCATGCCTGTCATCCTCCTAGCCTTTCCCTCATTAGTTTTCCTTTGTCTTTCTCCTCCAACTCCTTCCTTACTTACTTCCAGTTCTAAGTATGTATACCTATCAACCACCTCTAGAATGTTGTTCCCTAGAACCCATTGACCTTCCTCTCTGCTGTTGAACTCCATCACCTTACTCTTCCTGAAACTGAACCTAATGTTCCATTCCCGTCCATAACTGTTGACTATTCCCAGCAACTCCTCCATGTCTTCCTTCCTCTTTGTCATGAGAACTACATCGTCTACATAGGCTAAACTAAGAAGTAAGTTAAAGTAATCGTCCAGACCATTTAATCATTCCTGATTTAATGCAGTCAAAATATAGCCATGATCGAGTATATCAACAATATGTTGTCACTTTTTGCATCCAGTCACCCGTTTTTAAATGATCCGCATTCAAAATCTGTAAATTCCCCGTGCTTTCAAAACACAACTGATGACCAGCAGATGACGGACCATGGCTCGGTGACGTCACGGCAGGCAGCCTCCCAGCCCTGCCCTGATACAAAAACACGTAAACTCAGAAAAAAATATTGTACTTGAAGAATTTTGGGTGTTTCTGATTTTTTTTTTTTGCGATATGACATATACGTACTTGCATCCTTCATGGGTACAGCAAGAAAGCTGTGCCTTTCCAGAGAACTTAGCACCCATTTCCGACCTATTTGGCCATGATATATGTGTGCAGCGCCGGGGAGTGGCGGGTGAGAGGCACGCGGCAAGACAATCTGCTTCACACCGCGCACCTCTCACCTGCCACTCCCCGGCGCTGCACACATATATCATGGCCAAATAGGTCGGAAATGGGTGCTAAGCTCTCTGGAAAGGCACAGCTTTCTTGCTGTACCCATGAAGGATGCAAGTACTGTATATGCCATATCGCAAAAAAAAAAAATCAGAAACACCCAAAATTCTTCAAGTACTATATTTTTTTCTGAGTTTATGTGTATTTGTATCAGGGCCGGGCTGGGAGGCTGCCTGCCGTGACATCACCAGCAAGTTTCCCGCCACGGCTGGAATGGGGCTGTTGTTTTTCCTGCGCTTTTTACAAAAGTCATGTTTTTAGGGAAATAAGGCGTGGAAATGAATTATTTTTTGTGGATTAGGTATTTTGAATGAACATTCAACATAATTATGCAAAGAAAAAATGGGTCTGAACGATTACTTTAAGGTGAGAATTTACCCAGAAAAGTTTCAAATTCCTATGCGGTGAGAAGTGTGTGGTGGTCCTGATGGGTGACGCCGTATGCTGTTAGAATCGTTAACCAAACCTTTAGCTTACCTCCACAAATAGGGGTTCTGCAGTGGCCTGTTTGTCCCCCTAAATTTTTATTTTTATACATTTTTATATAATGCAATCTCTCTCTCTCTCTACCCATCAGGGTGGCTTGGTTGGTAGAGCTTCGGGCTCGTGTGTAGCGTCCTTGCATTTGGTCAGCGGTTCAAGCCCACCAAGTTCGTCCTGACGTGGTGGCGCTTTGTATAGTCAATAACCTTGTACTAGTTGGTACTTGCAAAGTGTCTAGATAGGATCAAAGTATCTTATCTTAAGTCCCCCTAAACCTACCCAAACGCGTGGGTCGAAGGACGTTAGCAGAACCGCTTCAAATATTCCGACATTAAGTGGAATCTTCTGCTATACCTAGCATAGAAAAACGGAATAATGGATTTTTTTCCACTACATCGAGCATTCCGCTAAATCTAGTTTTGTGAAATCGAGCTTCTAGTTTTCTACTGTATATACAGCTGAGGGAATGTGAAAGATATGGGTATATCGGTATTGACATACAGTAATCCCTCACTATAACGAACCAATTGGGGGAAGGGGGTGAGGTCTTATCCAAAAGTTTTTTATATCCGAAGGATCCAAACTTTTCGCATATAACAAACTTTGTTTTTATGAGGTGAAAGTTCGCTATTTCCGACCATTTCCGTGTATAATAAACTTTGTTTGTTACATTAGTTGAAAGTTTGTATACTTACGTCTAGGGATGTACCGGATATCTTGTTGCTATTCCCGTTATCCGGCTATCTGGCCTGTTTTTTACTATCCGGTATCAGGCTATCTGGTATCCGGCCTTACTTGAAATATCCGGCTATCTGGCAGGATAACCGAATATTGCCTTAAACGACTACTTTCTAAACTATACTTCAATTAAGTCAAATTCTCATCTTGTCCTGTGAATTTTCCCAACACAAATGGCAACTCTCGACATCCTATACATATAGTTAAAATGTATTAAATAAGAATTATTTTCTTTTTATAAATAAAAAATAAGAATTAGTTATTTGCTTTTTATAAATATAAAATATAAAAATAAGAATTATTTTCTTTTTATAAATTAAAAAAATACATATTTTTTTTATAAATAAAAAATAATAATTATTTACTTTTTATGAATAAAAAATGAGGATTATTTTATTTTTATAAAAAAAAAATAGATTATTTTCTTTTTATAATTAAAAAATTAGAATTATTTTCTTTTTATAAATAAAAAATAAGGATTATTTTATTTAAAAAAATAAAAAATAAGATTTATTTTCTTTTTATAAATAAAAAATAAGAATGATTTTCTTATAAAAAATAGGAATTATTTTCTTTTTATAAATAATAAAAAAGAATTAGGTATTTTATTTCTATAAAATATAAGAATTATTTTCTTTTTATAAATAAAAAATAAAAATTATTTTCTTTCTATAGATAAAAAATAAGAATTATTTTCTTTTTATAAATAAAAAATATGATTTATTTTCTTTTTATAAATAAAAAATAAGATTTTTTTTTTTATAAATAAAAAATAAAAATTATATTCTTTTTATAAGTAAAAAAAAAGAATTATTTTCTTTTTATAAGTAAAAAAAAAAAGAATTATTTTCTTTTTATAAGTAAAAAAAAAAGAATTATTTTCTTTTTATAAATGAAAAATAAGAATTATTTTCTTTTTATAAATAAAAAATAAGAATCATTTTCTTTTTATAAATATAAAAAAAGTGATTTTCTTTTTATAAATAAAAAGTACGTAAGAATTATTTTCTTTATAATTAAATAATAAGAATTATTTTCTTTATAATTAAAAATAAGAATTATTTTCTTTTTATAAAAAAAAAAAAAATAATTTATAAATGAAAAATAAGAATTATTTACTTTATAAATAAAAAATAAGGAATATTTTCTTTTTATAAATAAAAAATAAGGATTATTTTCTTATAGATAAAAAATAAGACTTATTTTCTTTTTATAAATAAAAAACAAGGATTATTTTCTGTGTAAATAAAAAATAAGGAAATTGCTTTCTTATTATAAATAAAAATAATGATTTTCTTTTTATAAATCATAAATAAGAATTATTTTCTTTTTATAAATAAAATATAAGAAATATTTTCTTAATATTTTTTTTTCGTTCGTGTTTTATTTGTTCGTGTTTTCTTTTGTTTTTTTCCAGTTCGTGTTTTATTCATTGGTGTTTTTTTCTTTTTTCGTTCGTGTGGGGTGTGTTTTTAATAGAAAATATACAGGTAAATATTGCCATACGAATAAACATTATTGAACAACTATTCCTCGTGACAGCAGACTATGATGGAAATGACTGTTTTTCATATCATTGAATCATCTTTTCAAATGCTCGTATAATTTGATGGCATCTCTCAAGAATTGAGAAAAGCGGAAATCAGAGCATGGAAATGACATGTGTGAAGCAAAGGTGAGCCTCATCCTTGGTGTCTTTTGTCATACCAAATTAAAAGCCTATTTTCTAAAGTAAACATGTTATTCACTATAATGATCAGAATTTTTGTGTTATGTACTTGGAAAATTAATATCTAGAGGGTTAATTTACAATAAATGAAACAAAAATTTGTTGAAATAGTCCATTTACTTTTAATATATAAACTACTGATGATTGAGTTATATATAATTATGTACAGCACTGTGTAATGAGAATGCAAGAGAAATGCACAAACATCTTGCTAACTGGTCGCACATATATAAACTGAAGAACTTTCACAATCCTCTTGGTATTATTAAACCCAGATGAATTACCCGATATGATTAAAGGTTTTTGTACAAGCTATATGAGCACTACCAAGCACTGATTGGACACTGCAGAACAGTTCACACCTGATTATACAGCTTAAATATTGAATATGAAGAGGAAAATTTGCACACTGATCTGTAAATATGAGTACCAGAACTAATATCACTGACACTTAAAACTACTGATAATAAAACTGAATAATATCTAAATTAACGAATACAACTGCCTCTCTTACTTCAGAAGA
The DNA here is from genome assembly GCA_016584305.1 of Chionoecetes opilio. NCBI lineage: Eukaryota > Metazoa > Arthropoda > Malacostraca > Decapoda > Majidae > Chionoecetes > Chionoecetes opilio. Next base: position 215,845 of record JACEEZ010022590.1, read on the forward strand.
ACCAAATTAAGTAAAAAAAAGTAACATCAAACTGAATACATTAGCAATTTTAGACAGATTTACGGTCCCAGACTTAAATGCACTAAATTTGAACTTATTTACATTACCACAGCACTGGGAACTCTTGCCTCAAAAAGTATATTCTGATACATAGAGCAAGAGCTTGGCTACAGCTGACCCGCTGAATCGACCTTGTTGATACAGCTTCATGTTCAAAGAAAGTTGAATTTCCTGTGGTCCAATGATAGTTTTGACCAAGGATATAACAGCCTGGTTAAAGGCTGTACGTCTGAGTTGGAAATGCTCCTTTTTGACGCGGTCAGCTTCATTTGGGCTCTGCGTATCCTCAAGCTCCAATTCAAATTGAACCGTGGTACTTCTCCAGAGGGGCCCTCGCATTGTGAAGAGGTCAACTTGGCCTAGTGAAGACATGGTCATGTTGCTGACCAGGGGCAAGTAGTTGTAGGAGTAACTTAACGGCCTGTTCCTGCAGGTGTCATCATCTGTCTGGCAGTAGGCTGACAGTCTCTTGCAGCGGCTGTAATAAGTAAGAGAAAACTGCACTCACCCACACAACCTTCTCCCAGCAGCCTTGAATATGTTTTCACACTGTATCTATTGTAGCCAGAGGCTGTGTTTAGAAGCAAATTAATTTTGTTAATTGCTTTGCTTAACCCACTAGATGCTAGGTCCGTATATATCAAAAATTGTGTAACTGAAAAACATAATCTCTCTCTCTCTCTCTCTCTCTGTCTCTCTCTCTCTAATAACTGCTGGTAGCATATGCCTTAAAAATGCACCTGATATGCAACTCACACCACGTATAAGTCATGTAAATTCACTGCTACCAAACAATTAGCTTAATTTGAAAATAATATGGAGACAGCTATATATTTACAGCTAAACAACAATCATTCTGCAGACGGCACATGAAATAATGCCAATGGCTGATGACATTTATTATATTAAGAAAAAAGATGTTTATCATTCTATGGAAACATTCAAAACATGATAGAAAGATTGTTAACACAAGGGAGCCTATAAGAGTGGCTTAACTGTGATGAAAAGACCATGATGGAGAATGATATTAAACACTGTCAAACTCACTTTTTGTGGCGTGAATCCCGAACATAGTCATCAGGACAGGTGATGGTGTTGCATTTGTATCCTCCCCGAGTATTGACGCACTGCTCACCGTTGCCTCGACACAAGTTGCCGGGTTCACACTCATCGACATCTGGGAAAGAAAATATGACTTTGCATGTTTTCATTCTTTCCATCTTAATTTCTCAAGTGTATCCGGCACATTACAAATTTTCTGGTATACAGTTGGGCATCTCTTGAAAATAACAAGACAGATAGGGAACAAAAGAATATCAGCAATAAGTGATGCATCCATATCATCTTTTTGATTAACATATAAGGTACAAGGTAACATGCTCTAAACGACAGTATCTCAACATTATTTTTCTAAGAATTATTTATTGAGATCAAAGACAGTGAGAAATGAGTGAAAAACTTGACCTTTATTACATTGTTATTGAACGCACTTTGCATGACTGCCAATATATTTTTCCCACATATCAAGCTGTTTACACCTATCTATAACTGCTTGTAATTGTTAATCAAATTGATTAACTATACAAAGGGTATACGAAGCCCCTAAAAGGAAGCTTGTTCAGTAAAGATTATATTGATCTTGTTCACTGGATTATCCAAACAGGGTCAGGACTTACAACAACGACAAACAAGCAAAAGATGCTTCATCATCTCATTGATGAGCATGAATTGCATTTGAAGAGAATACGTCACATTCTTCAGTCACGGCATACAGTGGTCCCTCACGTTTGGCGATTTAATTAGTCTTGCCAAACCATCGCCAAAAGTGAAAAAGATAACAAACACCAACATGGACGCTTGCGGACGGTGCATTCTGGGCCGACGTCATTCCGTGACGTCAGCGCGCGTCTCGCCAAAAATGAATTTGAAGCGCCAAATTGGTTTCTGGTACCGTATCCAACCTATCGTCAATACTGTGTTTCGCCAAGCTGAGATTCGTCAAATGCGAGGGACCACTGTACAGTTAAAACTTCATCTTTTTTAAAGTGTATAAGCACAGTAATCCGATTTCAACATTTGATTTTTTCAATTTCATTAGGCAATAGTTCATAAAACCACAAAATCTGATTAAATGAAAGCAAGGAACAGCACTACATATATGAAGAAAATAAATGAATGAATGGATTCCGGCTACATATCTTTAAAACTTTGGTTAATTTAAACAAAGAAAAATTTCTATGGCTTAGCTTATGTGTCACCTTTGCAAGTGCGGCCATCGGGAGCCAAGGTGTAACCATCTGGACAGGTGCACTTGAAGGAGCCAGGGACGTTAACACACAGCCCAATGCATAAGTAGCCATGACCCCTAAAGCTTTTACACTCATCAACATCAGTGCAGGTCCTGAGGGAAAAATAATATGTAATGAGTTGCATTACACATAGTTCATAAACCAACAAAATCTGATTAAATGAAAGCAAGGAACAGCACTACATATATGAAGAAAAAATGACTGAATAGATTCCGGCTACATATCTTCCTTTTACATATCTTTATATTATTCTGGCTCTCATATCATAGATGAGACATGGAGGCAATTGGCTGATTTTCTAAACATGGACTTGGGCTAACCTAAGACTAACCATGGCTTTAGACCAGACATTTAAGCTTTGTAACCATTTTTCCAGGGGGTTTAGTCTCAGATTGGAATTGCTAGACACTCACTAACCTCTCCAACATCCAAGTCTAATGATATTATACCCCGGACAAAAGTTTAAAGCACTGAAATGTCTGTCTAAAGCCATGGTTAGTCTTAGGTTAGCCCTTGTCCATGTTTAAAAAATCGGCCAAGTGTGTTGAAGAGGATCTGGCAGCACTGGGCATTGAAGAAGTTGAAGCAATGGATAGAAATAGTTGGAAGTGTATCATCGGGCATCTAACCACAAGATAGTATGGGAAAATCTGACGTTAAACAGAAGGAAGAAGCACTACATCTACTTTTCATGATAAGCTGATAGGTAGTTTTGTCACCATTTGTGGCATTTTCACACTTCCATGTTTTTCGTTTACCTTTAAATTACTATTGCCCCTTACTCTTATCTTTGAAAAACTTATCATTGAATATTCTCTTAACTCCTGCCTTCTTTTTCTTAGCCTTACAGTAAAACCCTTATAACTCGGCACTGTATAACTCTGAATTTGATATAACTCGGCATGGCAAAGACAAGTTTTTTTTTTTTTTTTTTTTTTTTTTTCCACACCTATGCCTATAGCGTGTGTAGGCAGTGAGCTCCAGGGGTGGGATGGTAGGCCCTGGAGGCTCACTCGAGGGCTGTGATGGTTGGTCCTCGCCCGTGGTGGCGCAGGCAGGATTCTTATAGTGACGCCTGTGATTAGAGGCTCATGCCGCCCCCTGTGTCCTCCCATGCACTCGCAGTCGAAGGTAGAGTTAATGGACAGGGCATAGTGTTGCAGTAATTAAGTGCTCAAGTGATGTAAAATTAAGTTGTACAGTACTGTATACAATACAGTACAGAGTTGTGATTATAAAGTGATTAAAGTGATACCAGTGTTAAAATGCGAGTCCCCCTAACATCTTCTACAAGTTACAACAAGGCTCCTCTCTCCTTGGATTACATGCCTGCTGCTACCTGTTCACTGGTAAGTGTTGTTTTTATGCTTCTACAGTACTGTATTTTTTTTTTTTTTTTTTTTTTTTTTTTTTTTTTTTTTTTTTTTTTATACCCATATCAGAGTAGGACATTGCATAACTCGGCACATTGAATAACTCGACAAGGGCCAGAGCCCCTATCGTGCCGAGTTATAAGGCTTTTACTGTATCTTTAAAAAAATACTAATCATTGAATATTCTCTTAACTCCTGCCTTCTTTTTCTTAAAACTTATCTTTAAAAAACTAATCATTGAATATTCTCTTAACTCCTTTCATCTTTTTATCAAGTGATGAGAAATACCTGTTATCGGATCCCAGAATATTCCTTCCTCATAATTTCTTTCCCTATTCCTCCCTTACCTCTCCTCCTCCTCCTCCTCCTCCTCCTCCTTCTCCTCTCTGAAACTAATGATGGTGTCTCGCTGTACCTTCCTTGTTTACCTTTCTAGGGTTTAGGTTGAGGGAGGAACATTCCTATCCACAGGGACCCAGCTCTCTCTCTCTCTCTCTCGATTAATATTCTCTTAACCCCTTCACGCCCAGATCTTTCCTTTGCTATAAAAAATGGTATGATGTCGAGCCATAAAGCTACGAAAAGTAACTGAATATACCAAATTAGTTAGTCGACAAAGATACTAAACAGGTCATATCTATAAAATGTTGCTTATGTTCACTAAAAATCGTCCAATGGTACCCAAATTACAATAGAAATTACGTTCTGGGTCTCAAGGGGTTAAACTCCTTCCTTCTTTTACCAAGTGATGAGAAATAAGTAGGCTACATACAGTAAAACCTCTCGTATTCGGATCCTCATTATTCGGACTTTGACATTATTCGGACCTCCTCTTTTTTTTTTTTTTCTTCTTCTTTTCTTATTATTATTATTATTATTTTTTTTTTTTTTTTTTTTTTTTTTTTTTTTTTTTTTTTTAGGGTCGAAATTTCCTAGCTATATATTATATATACCTAGATTTTTTTTTTTTTTTTAGGGGTCGAAATTTCCTAGCTATATATAGGGGAGAGCGGGGTAGGTTGCATTGAGGGTAGGTTGCATCATTGCCTCTAACTCGCATGTTATCATAACATGCGAGTTATACTCACTGAGTATAACTCGTGTGTTACTCTAACCCCTCCTGTGTTGCTGGTTGCGTGTTGCTACCTTGTGTATAACTGAGTATAACGTGTGATAACATGCGAATTAGAGGCAATGATGCAACCTACCCTCGATGCAACCTGCCCCGCTCTCCCCTACACCTAGATTTTTTTATTTTATTTATTTATTTATTTTTTATTTTATTATACATATCCCACCCTATATAATTCCCCCATTATTCGGATCCTTGCATTACTCGGACCACTTCTTGGCCCAATTAGTCCGAATATGAGAGGTTTTACTGTACCTGTTATCAGCCCCCAGCACGTGACCGGCCCGGCAGGTGCACTGGTAGCTGCCCCACACGTTGAAGCAGTTGTGCTGGCAGATCCCCGGCTCCTCCTCACACTCATCCATGTCTGCAGGAAAACATGGACTTTTAGTGAGAGATAGCTCTGCGTAATGTTATGTTGCCTATGTTGGTGTAACTTTTATGATGCATGCTGTGGAAATCAAGCAAAGAACCATGTGTGCTAAATAATGCATGTGCTATATTTTAAATACAGCAAATGGTTTATTCATGGTGTGTATTTTCTGTTGCTAAATTCACATTTCAACACATCCAAGCAAACTGGGAAAAATAATATTATGGTAGTTTGCTGTTACATAGCATTTAGTGGAGCCTTAAAAAAAGGAGATTACATAGCTTAGTGGGCAGTTGGCTATGGACTGAGGAAGGCTGGATTTTGCCGTTCCGCCATGACTGAATTGTATGCTACATCGCCCTAGGGCTGTATGGATTAAGAAAATAGTTTTTCCCTAATAACCATTCCTTGGGAACATTCCCAGATGGGATAAAAATATCACTGATTATGATGAAAAGTAACATATTAGATCAAACAAAAACATCTAAAATTACATTACACTATGCTTACCAACACAGGATACTCCATTGCTGGCTTGTCTGAAGCCGTCCTTACATTTACAGAGGAAGGAGCCCACTGTGTTTTCACACTCAGCATTATTGGCACAAGCCTGGAGGGTAAAAAGGCTTTATAAATAGTCTTCAATTTTCTCAAAATTCTATAATTTATCATATAACTCACAATTAAGAGAGAGAGAGAGAGAGAGAGAGAGAGAGAGAGAGAGAGAGAGAGAGAGAGAGAGAGAGAGAGAGAGATAGAGAGAGAGAGAGAGAGACTCATATATCACATGTAAATTGTTACAGTATTTCTAACATGATGCAAATCATGAAAATCTCATGTCTCAGTAGGAATTACATCAGTGAACAACACAAAGGTCGTCATAGTCACTCTTCCATGGTAAGATTCACACTCATTAATGTCTTCACACTGCCGCTCTGTGTTCAGCCTGTAGCCTTCATTACAGTGACACACGTAGCCGCCTTGCCTGTTGGAGCATGTTTGGTTGCCCTCGCATTTATGGGTTCCTTTGGCACATTCATCTATATCTGTAGGGATGTCAAGGATACCAAATAATCAGCATGTTTTTGAAAGGCAGGGTCCATGCTTATGACTCAGCCTTTGTCACTTGACGGCTGTTCATCTCATGCTTTCTATTCTACCTGCTGTAACTGTGTGTTCTACTTTCAAAAGGCTTAACATGCTTCACCCAGGCATTCTCATCCTAGCAAGAAATTCATCCATGCTAGTAATGAATAATGGTATCCCTTCATCAGTGCCATTATGAGGACGTGTATGTGTCATAACAGTTATGAATAATATGTATCTACAAAACACTGCAAAAGAAAATTTACATGAATAAAAATGATTGCATGGTCTATATATGAAACCAAAATACTAACCTACACATTGGGTGCCTTCTTCATTCATCTCATACCCAGCATAGCAGACAAGCAGTGGTTGGCATCGGTAGGATCCCAAGCTGTTGATGCACCGTTCATTTTGCTGACATGAGTTACCTTCACTACACTCATCAACATCTGTTAGAATGAATAATATTAGAAAAATAAAATGCAGTACTGTATTCATTTTCTCATCATGAAAATCATTACTACAACAGATAGTATCCATGCCACTCCCTCGGCCTACTCTTCCATTACTTCACTCCTTCCCTCAGCTATGTACAATAGTCCAGGACTAAAATGTCCAAGAAGGAACTGTAGACACTGCCTCAAACCTTGGCAGTGAAACACCGGGCAATGAATGAGGACAATTTTGTCCAGCCAGGCAGCACAGGGTTAAGGAATTAAAAGGGAAGGAGGGTTGTGGAAATGAAGCAAAAAAACTACCAAGAACTTTGTGTAATTAAAAAAAATATATAAAAATGAAAATATACATAATTATGTATTAACATCTTTCTCACTTTTTTGTCTTCAACTCCCTGCAATTCCTAGAGATTGCTCCCATTGAATTTTTGAAGAAAAAAATCGAAATCAGCAAACTTTCTTGGTTCTGATGGTATAAGATACTTAGCAATACAAAAATATCTTGATGGTAAAAATTGCCGGTAACATGAACCCTGTGTCAAGGCAGCCTAGCGGCATGCAGAGCAAACACTGCTCTGTTGGGTGGGACGTGTGGCGTCACAGGCCAGGCTGCCACTGCCAAGTGACCAGACTGTTCTACTGACCTTGTGTAAATTGGCACACAAAACATTCCTATCAAAAAAATTGCTCGGACAGTGAAGAAAGATGCAAATTCATGAATCTCGTACCGTCGGATTTTTGTGTATCGAATGCTCGTATAATGCAATCATTATGTAAATATAAGTACGTACATGATTTGTGGGGAGTGTGTAAGATTGTGTTCATATATGAGAAATTCCATTAATCCTATTAACTCACCCACACAGTTAAATTGTCCAGGTTTATAGCCTACATCACAGGTGCGGTCAACACACACTCCTTCTTCATTGAGAATGTGGAGAGGAGAGCAGGTCTTCAGCCTGCAGCGGAAAGATCCTCTAACGTTGAGACATTGATACCTTGAGCCCAGTTGGTCACAATTATGGGTGTTCAGCTTGCATTCATCATTGTCTGTTAGTAGGAGTTAGTAGAATAAAGAATAACATAGCTATTTAAGAAAACAAAGTTAGTTATAAACACAGATAATTACAAGCCTTAATTGCAGTAATGGAAGAAGCTCAGCGATACAACTGAAATTATTCAAAGTTCAAATACTACTTTCTCTATTTAGGTTCAGTCTCCATTGGTGTTAATGCTAGCAAAAAAAAGTGTTAATATCACAAATATGAACATGGTGAACATCATCATAAAACAGAACCTGGCATCAGCCATTCCTTACCTGCTGCTTCACCTGAAATTGCCTTTACAATAGACACATTTGACTTGTATGTTTTGAATGTATCCAGAACCTTGATGATGATAATTATGGTAGCAAGTATAGCAATGGGGGGAAAAAGAGGCTCCATAAAAAGTATGATAAAGAAATTCATGATGTGGGCGGCAAAGGGTGATGGAGTACACTGTAGCACCAATGAGACGAGATGGTGTAGGCTGTGCCATCTCTGCTACTAGCACTGGTTATGGCATTTCAATGAAAATGAGCTGCATTGTTCTAACATACCATCGCATATGCCGGTGTTGTGGTTCAGGGTGTAGCCAGTCCCACAGCCAGCGATGCGAATACAGGCATAGGAGCCCACAGTGTTGTCACAGCGTTGAAAATTACTGCAGGTGTGTAGGCCCAGTTGGCATTCGTTCATATCTGCCCAATTGAAGATTTTTTTAGGTCAAAATACCTCATAGATTAACCGCACATGATATTTTATGTAACAACGATATGAATAGAGATCATGATTGCTTGAAAATACAGTACTCGATAGTATACATCTTGTTTCCGACTGTATATCTTGCCTCTCCTGCTTACCTTGACAGCCACTCTCTGGCTCGTCTCTGTGGTAGCCCAGCCGGCACTGGCACTGGTAGGAGCCCTGGGTGTTCTCACAGTCTTCATAAGTCTGACACGGGTCTGTGGCACACTCATCAATATCTGAAAGGTAATATTTGTCAGGACTCTAATCCCTGAATATCATTAGTTTTATTTGTAAAAACTGTTTTAATCACAAAACACAATATATATGTTATGCACATGCAGTATGAGGATTAATTCAGCAAATTAAAGCTTTCATGTCATTATAAGAGGTACCACCAGGAATGGCTTCGTCATTCACTATATCCTTACCTACACAAAACTTGATCAGGTAGTTGTACTCTGTCCCCGAAGGACACTGAGGGGCAAGCTGATCAGGTTTTGGAGGAAGGGGGGGTAAAGGAGGGGGTCTGAGGGTAGTGGTGGTAGTGGTGGTAGTAAGGATAGTGGAAGTAGGAGGGTTCAGTTTTAGGCTACACCAGTAGCTGCCCGCACTATTCACACATATCTCTGTGAGTCTATTGCAGATGTCCCGCTCCTCCTCACACTCATCAATGTCTGAGAGAGAAGGAAGGAGGTTGCCTTGTTAGTTCATGCAGCACTAAAGAAATATAGCCAATATAAAGGGAATATACACACTATGTATTTACATAGATGTAATTCGCTAGTTATGATACACAGGCTTAACGATCCATAAATGACCCACCCCAGTGACACTGAGGTGCTGTATAACTATGCTATGGTACACCGTTAGATTCGTAATACATACGATGACTTGAAGGACAAAAATTGAGATTTGTAGAACATTATGAAATCCGAGCACCGCTGCTCGAGATCAACACACACACACACGGCCATATTGCAAGTGAAATCCAATCACAAAGGTGATGGTGATCACAAAGATTAATCAGGATAGTGTTAATAGGATTGCAAGTCATCCCGAAGCACCCGCAGTAACCCGGGAGCCAGGGAGTCTTGTGAGGTGTACCAACCTGTGCAATAAATAATAATAATATTTTCTAAAAGAAAGAAATTCACTCCTGTCATTTCCATTATGAATTATTGTTTTCTATAACATCAAAATAAACTAATACTTGTATTAGCAATGCTGTTTTCAACAGTAAGATGTGGTAAGAAAATCAGATCATAGCCACAATAAATTTCTTTAAATTACATTCTTATCCATATAAAACAAAACTCATTCTGATGTTAGTTATAAGCTTATGTAGCACTAACCATCCTATCGCCATGACTCTATTGTGCCTTTCCTCCACACACGGGGCTGTTGACCATCAAAGTCTCCACTAAAAGACTAACAGTGATTGGGACAGGGTATTTAATTTCTGGCAGACACTTTACTAGTATAACGCCATGATACCTGATTTCAGTGAGGGGGCCAAGGGGGCCATGCCCCCCCCCCCGAATTCTCGAATTTTCTTTCTTGTAAGAAATCAGAATACATTAACAGTCGGTTAAAAAAAAAAATTACAAGTTCTAGCGACCTGACCGTGTCACCTGCCCATGTAGCTACACCTATCTTGATTTGGTGGCACTTATGCTTCATGTAAGGCCTTGGACAAGCATCTAACACTACCAAAACTATTGTTTCAGTAGCAGAAATAAGGCCTAAAAAGGGAATCAGCAGATGGAAAAATTTACCGTCCAGAGGCTAGCGAGGAATCTGGCGGGTTTATTATACTGGCTGACGAGATAAAAAAAAATGTCACCCCCCCCCCCGCCAAAAAAATCCTGGGTGCGCCCCAACCTGGTTATATATCTAATAACATCCAAATTACAATGTTAAATTCAGATGCAAGAAGATGCATATCAGTACCTTATTATTCAGAAGATATTCATTAGCTTTTTATCATGCTCATGCCAGTAGCAGTTTTATCATAGAGCACCATGCTGCAGATATCTTATGAATGAAAGAAAGTGCATAACATGTGTAAGCTTCACTTAGTCGAGGCATAAGTGAACTAGACATCAGGAATGCTCTACAAGAGGGGTGTAATAAGCCTCAGAAAATTTAGTAATGTACTGCGGCAATGTGTGACCCCAGCTCTCTGGCACTTTTGGGGAATTGTGTTCCGGATAGCTGGATTTTCTGGTTGGTGGAGTGTTAGTACTCTTATAAATATTATATTTTAGAAGTAAGCAAGGTAAAATAGGAAAACTCAGTCTGCTTTCACCTTTTCTAGATGTTTGCACACTTCCATTTTCTGGTTCAGTGTTAACACAACATGTTTACGTTTGACTGGCACCTTGGATGTCAAACCTTGGATTTTAAGGAAGCAGTTTGTATATACCGGCAGAAACACAAATATACAAATGCCAGGGAGTACACACAGTGCCACTAGTGGTGGAAAATGAAACTGTAGTGATTCTAGGGAATGCCGTGCTTACTTGGTGCCGACGTCAAATTTTTGTGATTTATGACATACAGTAGAAGCTTGATTTAATGAAACTCAATTTACTGGAAAGCTCGATTTAGCGGAAATTTGTAAATTCTGTTATTCCTTTTTTCAATGCTAGATATAGCGGACAAATCTGGTAAATGTAGCAATACAGTATATGGTGTGGTTTCGCTAACGACCGCAGACCCACGCATTTGGGTAGGTTTGGGGGGGCCAAACAGACCACTGCAGAAACAGGATTTACCGGAAATGCTCTCGATTTTACGGAGAATTCCGTTAGCCTACGTTGAGCTATATCAGGAGCTGATAACGGAACTTAGATTCAGCGGAAAATTTGATTTACCAGAATTGGCCTTGGTTGAATTTGTTATATCGAGTTTCTACCGTAATATTTTATTAATATGTTTTCTCTTAAAAAAATTGCGGGTAGTTAAATACCACCGGATGGCTGGGGTCACACTGTAATTGCTGGAGATTACGATCAGCCTCAGATGACCAACAATGTCACGAGGAAGCCAACAACCTACCCACACAGGTACGTCGCCGACTGTGGTACCGAAAACCTGCTGAACACCTGCTTTGCTTCTTTGCACCGTCATCTCGCCTCTGTTGAGCATCAAACTGTCTCTCATAAAAGGCCACATAACCTTTCATGCTGCTTTCAATAAACCAAGCCAACCTATCCTCCATTGCTTTTCACCATCATGCAAAAGATGGCTAAGACTCAATAATTCAAAAGATAATTTTTATAGAGCAATGATGCCATCTTGCATTCTACCTTCAACAAAGAAACTGAATCTACGTCAAGGCAAAGTCATGAAAAGATGTAGGGACGAGATTTGACGGCATGAAATGAAAACAAATGTGACAAAAAAGTATGCATGCACGAAAATTCAAAACTCTCTACCTTATCCAGCACTACTTCATAATCATTAACATTCTCATTGTTTTCCCTGTTGTATGCTGTTGAGTTCAGAGCTTCATCACCACTAGTGCGGCGTGGACACGTATAGTCACCGGGGCGGTTCATGCAAGTCTCCAAAGAAGAACAGTCATGGTTCCCTTCTACACACTCATCTATGTCTTCATGATGGCAGAAAATATGGGCAAGCAGTCAAAACATTGCTAATCATGAACAGATCATCCTATTTCATTTCAAAATTTATCATATACGTACATGTGTATGTTTAATGTTTAGGAAATTATGCTTGCATAATAATTCTTTTTAGTCCCAAACAATGGTATCTAACCTCCATCCTCCATGCAAGACATACCAAGTGACTCATGCAAACCCTGATTATGTTACTAAGGTGTAAGGACTGTCCTGGGCCCTTGGCTAGCAGGGGCTGGCAGGGGTACAGGAGGCCTGCGATGTATGGTGCCCATCATACATCGACTTGACATGATCTAAGACACCCTGCTTGGGTTGTTACATTGCCATAGGCTTGCTTTAACATTTCAATGGTCTCGGTTGCCAATTGACGCAGAATTTGATGTTCGCAGAATTTCTCAAGTTTGAACTGCATGATGAAATCACAAATGAGGTTGTGAACATGGTCACACAATCATGTGTAGCACAAGTCCAACACTCACAACACCACGTGGCACACTGCACCACAACTGTTAGCAAATGTTAAGATAAAGGGAAAAATGACAGACAGAGTTAAATGAATGTCTAAGAGAGTTTGAAGAAGGAACGAAAGAAGTTGTGGAAGGCGATGGAATGCAAGTCAGGGTGATGAATGAATAGATGAAGTGGTTGGTCAATGAGGAGTATCTGGTAAAAATGAAAATGATTGTATAGTGGATGCATGCAGAGCTGGGCACTAAATACATTGAATGTATTTAAATACTAAATACTAAATACATGGGAGAAATATATTTAAATACTAAATACATTTTATGAATGTATTTAAATACTAAATACTAAATACATCAATTGTATTTAAATACAATTGAAAATACATTTTAAATGCACTCAAATTTTAAAATGTCCGAAAAAATGGATTTCCTTAGGATTTGGGTTTCTTTAGAAATTTCCTTCTCAGGCCTAAATTTCCTTAAAATCAGGACATTTCCTTGCAAGTGGCAACCCTGGTTCACTGTAACATCAGGGTTGCCAGATAGTGGGGCGGGTTTATGGCCAAATTAACTGATAAAAAAGTATTTACATTTTTATATTATGAGTATTTAAATACAATGTATTTAAATACTCATAAAAGTATTTAAATACTGTATTTAAATACATGACAACCAATGTATTTATAAATACATTTCTAAATACGTACACAAATGTATTTAAATACGTATTTAAATACAAATGTATTTAAATACTGCCCACCTCTGGATGCATGTGCAGAGGAGGGATAACTCTTAGCACATACACAAGATATTGCACAAACAAACATGAAGAAGGAGAAATGAATCAAATGACACACCCGCAAAAATGTGGAAAGTAGATCTAGACATGTCAGAGAACCGCTTATTGCACGCCATAGTGAAGGGGTTGATGACTTACCAATACAGGTCTGCAGGTCTTCACTGTACCTGTAGCCAAAGTCACAGGTGGACTGCTTATCAATGCACCTAAAGCTTCCCTTGGAGTTGATGCACGTCTGGGCCTCCCCATCACAGCTATCAGAGTCCTCTACACATTCATCAATATCTGAAACACAAAACATATAATTTTATTCTGTCAGACCAATGTACAACACTTACTATCATGTGAAAATATGACAAGGTATTATATAATCAGCTTATGGTTATTGCATTGCATAATTTGAGTCAACAACAAAAAGAGCCTGCTAGTTATCATGACATCATAAACGTACAGTTATTATATATTTCTTATCAACAAAACTAGATATATTAGTTATTCTAACATCATACCTTTGCAAGAGCAAACAGATGGTAAACTGTATGAACATAATTCTTGTATGGTGTAAGAAATCACTGTTATATAATTATTCTAATGGCTAACACTTACCTCAGTTTTGTGAGTCAGGATGTTCACTTAAGTTACTGTACACAGTTTAGAGACGCACATTATTTACAAAGCTATAACAGACATCAAGGTTATATACAGTCACACATGCAACACAGCACCCACATTACTGCTGCAAAGCTGTTCATCTACACAGCACCAAACAAACAGAAGCCATGATCATAATAATACTGTACATCCATAATCAGCCATGACGATACAATGCCTATGTTCTGATGTTATGGGTATTTCGTCTTGTTGATGATGATATATATATAATATCTTCATGTTTCTAATTCAAGATACTTCATTATTTCATTATAAAAGGTAGTATTGAGAAAATTAAAATAATATATACAGATTAGTAATACTGTACCAGCATTAATAAAGCTCAAGTTATGCTTGATTTTTTTTCCAATTTTGAATAAGTATGCTACTGAACAATTATTAAGTGGTTAGTTAGACTTTGTTGTTAACTACTAAACTAAGATGAAAGCCTACCTTTGCACCGTCTATCCCGTGAATTATACCTGAAACCTTCATAGCAGGAATTGGGTGAACCTCGGCAGGCATACCGGCCATACTGGTTGAAGCAGCGCTCGCCATCCACACAGTCATGGGTTCCTTCCACACACTCATCAACATCTGGAGACAAAGATATTCATGCAGTAAAGTCCTTATGAGTTATTTGTAAAAACATAAATATTTTGAAAGACAGGTTCCATGTTTATATGTGTCCGCCCTTCTCACATAACGACAGGTTGCCGAGCTCCAGAGTGGCTCATAGCAGACCTTTCACCAATCCTATCCTTCAGTGCACCACAGGGATCCATTTCTATCATGAATATTGAATACTTTCCACCCTTGACTTTACTATCTGGTTTCCACTCCACACAGTTACATTACAATTTCCTGGGTCATAGTTCTCTTACTTTTGATAATTCAGCTTTCTACAGAATATTATTTATTCAAAATAGATGTCAATGTTGTTACTTTTTGCCTCTCCGAGATACTGCATCAAGTACTTACCCACGCATCTCAGGGTAACGGCATGCCTAGTGAAGCCCTCAGGACAGTCTGGCAGAGGCTTGCATCTGTAGCTGCCCACAGAGTTGACACACTCCTCTTGTGGAGGCTTGCAAGCGTGTTCTCCAGTTTCACACTCATTTACATCTGGAAATTTACATTTTTTAATATCTAATGATGTGCAAAAAACTTACATGACAACAACATGTATGGATATCTTCATCCATGACGATAGAAGAGTCTGAAATTCAGACGTACAAAATAAGCAAATCTGATATATATGTCTGTAAATTTTTCAACTCAGACATCTGATACATCTCTTGATTAAATTCTTGGTGGGGCACTCAAGGCACATGAATCATTTATAAATCCTGCTCAGTGATCTTCAAGACCAAAGTGAAATTTGGTCAGTCTTGACTGTCCCACTGTCGCCTCCGTGGTGTAATGGGTAGCGCGCCTAGCTACAAATATGTGGGCCCTGGTTCGAATCCGGGTCAGGACAAGTTGGCGGCCAGCCCACCCAACTGTTCATCCTCCCTTTCCCTGGGTACCTGGGGAAAGTTACTGTGGTAACCCAGATGTCACACTCGCCCGTGTCCCAGGGTAATGGGTTGTCACCCACCACAGGCTCTAAGGCTAATGCGATGGAGATGAGCACCGAGACCACGCGCAGCATAGCGTGTGGCCCCATCTTTACCGTTTGACTGTCCCACCACCTATGTCATGAACAATGATGAGGTATTATCTTCTACAATGGTTTGCAATAACCAGAAAGTGAGTTATTTTACAATACACAGTGATCAACGCACCTCTACACTGGCCCCAAATGTTTCGCTGGTAGCCAGGCGGGCAGCGTCGGCTCCTGCACTTGTAGCTGCCTTGAGTGTTGACACAGCGCTCTTCAGGGCCACAGGGAGCCTCCTCGACACACTCATCAATATCTTCAATAAAGTTGATTTGGATACATTAGAAAATGTCACTTTCAACACAATGAAAATATAACATCATTATCGACCCTTGGATTATTGGGATAATTGATGTGGGTGTGCAAGCTTTTGATGCATCCCTTATCAGTATCAATCATGAAATCATCTTACTCTGTGGGCCACATGCTTCAAAATTATCACCAATTCTTGACTCAAAGAAATACAAAGGAAGAACAGACAGCAACAGCTGGATTTGTACCTGGATTTGTACCCTCTTAACTCAACTTCTGAACTTAACATTTTCCAAACTAGGGTAATGGAGAACATATTATCTACACACAATAGTTTCAAGGGCAGTCCGTCTCATAACAATGCTTGAAATCAACTACAGTAAACCCTCGCTTTAACGAACCAGTTGGGGGAAGGAGGTGACGTTATAGCCGAGAATCCGTTATATTCGAGGGATCTGAACTTCTCATAACTCATAACGAGGTCCTCTTAACAATGCCTGAAATCAACTACCATAAAGGTGTAAGGAATTCAGCACTGATTGTTGGAGTATATCCCGCATTAACCCCTTGAGGCCCAGAACATAATTTCCATTGTAATTTGGCTACCATTAGAAGTTTTTTTTTAGTGAACATAAGCAATATTTTATATATATGACCTGTTTAGTATCCTTGTCAACTAACTAATTTGGTATATTAAGTGACTTTTTCGTAATTTTATGGCTAACAATATACAATTTTTTTTATAGCAAAGGAAAGATCTGGGCGTGAAGGGGTTAAGAGAGCTACAAATGCAAAGGGTACAGTGAGGGCAACATCAGTATAACGGTACACTACCACAGGCCATGAACAGCTTACCTTCACACTGTAATGTACTGAGATTCCTCCTAAAACCAGAGGGACAGGTACTTGGTGTCCTGGTAGTAGTTGAAGTAGTGGTAGTAGGGATTGTACTTGGGTAGCTTGTGGTGGTGGTAGAAATGCTGCTATTTGAGGTGATGCAGATGTAAGAACCCTCAGTATTGCGACAGTCATCCCCAGTATTGCATGGGGACAGCAAGCATTCATTAATATCCACACAAACAGCAGCATCTCTGTGGAAATAAGGAATAGTATAAAGGTGAAGGCCAAATACTAGTGAATCTCATCTTATGGCTAAATTGGAGTAAACTTACGTGGGATCATATCTAAAGCCATCCTGACACTCCACCCGACACTCAAATGCTCCTTCAGTGTTGTAACAAATCTGCCCAGGTAGACAATTGGCAACACCTGCTGCACATTCATCAACATCTGAAAATGTCAAATCTTATAGAAACATGTAGGAGAATTTCATCCTGGTTGCACAACTCGCCACTAGTTTTCGACAGATTGTCTCGCTTTGATGGTTATTGGCAACAAAACGTTGAGTAGATAAAAAGTACTGACTGAACTCTCAGCTCAATCTCTTCTCTTTTAATAGTGGCTTGTAACTATTAATTTTTTACTATAAGAGTAAATTTGTTGTCTGTTAGCCAATCTAAATCTTTGCTTTCATTTGATTTGTACTGGCAATAATCTGTTATATTTCTATACAATGCTACACTATTACTGACCTTCTCCCTGAGTGACCGCATCCTTATCGTTAAGTGAGAGAAACCTGTACTTGCATGATCTTAGTCTTTTACCTTTGCATTCTTGAGTGATTGGGTCTGGAGCAAAACCACCAGAGCAGCGAACCCGGGACTGGCATAAATAACTTCCCAAGGTGTTGATACACTTTTCACCTTGAGAACAGTCATCAAGCCCAACATTACACTCATCAATGTCTGCAAAAATCAATATCAATTATCATTATCAGTAATAAACCAGACAGTCACTGAGTCTCACTCTCAGTATGTATAGCAGGATAGACAGGGCAGTAGCTTACACCCTATAAGAGTCAAGAAAGATACAACACTGATTCTGACCATAGCAGAACTAGACAATAGCAAGGCTTTTTGCCAAAGACTATCAATACAAGTTGAAGTAATTGTCAATTCAACGGCACTACTCCAACACTTTCTACCAGGTACCAATAACTATGTCACCTATTCTCATATCACAAATGTTTTCAATCAGACTTGTCATGGCAAACAGTTATATCTGCATTACCACTTACCAAGGCACTGTCTTGTGGTCAAGTCAAAACCAAATCCTTCAGGACACTCCTGTACATGTGATGCTCTTCCAAATTGGTTTCTTTCAGCATTCACTTCATTTAGGAGGATGGCTTCACAACGATACTTCCCAATTTCATTCATGCAAAGTTCCCTTACAGCATGACAGGAATGAAGACCCTCCACACACTCATCTACATCTGTACCAAAAGAGTATTTTGTGAGAGTCAAATGAAATATTTCTTTCAAGTGTATACCAAGAATTCATAGGGTGAGGTTAAAATCTCTTAAGGTTGATGAAATTTCAAGCATTTTGCACAGCATCACATAGCAATGGGATAGCAATGCCATGTGTAAGTAAATGCAATCAAGGTTCAAGCAAGTGCTGCCAAGCTAAGCTCTTGAGTGTTAGTTGCCTTCTGGGCACCTGCAACCAGCCAAGCATATCCGGCAAGGAGGCGGTGCCTAACCTTCACAGCCCGAGGCAGTGCCATTGGAAGGCTTATATCCTGCAGGACAGAAGGCGCGAGGTAACTCATGACACGAGTAGGACCCCACTGTGTTGCGACACTCCCAGCCTGGCTCACAGGGAGCATCCACACACTCATTCCGGTCTGTAGTGGGCCAGGAAAGAATACCTATTCACATCTGCACTGACAATTCTCTTCCCTCCATTCACATCTGCCGGTCAATAAGCTCCAGAAATGTCATATTCAGATATACAGTAGAACTCCTCTAACTCGGAACCCTCGTACCCTGAACAAATAATCTGGGCAGACAAATTTCATATAAAAATCGGACATGTCAGTAATATGTGACCTCGGGTGGGAACCTCGGACAGCAACTAGAAGGATCAGATGGTAGCGCCAACAAAATTTCATTACAAAATCTTATAAATCCCCTGAATTATGGCCATTTGAAGAAAAAATGTCCCACGTGCACTGGACTTTTTTCATTAAAAATACTTCTATTAAAGAGTAATAAATAAGAATACAGAATTTTATCACTGGTAACTAGGTAATCAGCAAAGGTGGGCACCAAACCGTTAATCCGTTAATCGTTAATTAACGAAGTTAATATTTTCGTTAACGATTTAACTTTTAAGTTAACTTTGTAAATCATTATCGGACTAATTAACTTCCGTTACATCTAACTTCCGTTAACTCAAATCTGCTAACCCAAAAATTTCATAAAAACCGGTAAACGTTTAAAAGTTTCTATTATTTTCAGATTTTTTTTTCACCCTTTTCTGGCTCTAAAAGCCTTTAAAAACCTAAAACAGGGCCAAAACTATGAAATCAGCCTTTTTTAGGTTTTTTTTAAAGTTAAAACTATAAAATCTGCCTTTTTTTCTAAAGCAAAAAAAAACTATAGTTTTGGGTTCTAAAGCCCTTAACAAAAACCCATTAAGGCTGATTTTCTAGTTTTGGCACTTTTCAAAGGTGTTTTTAGGTGGTTTTAGAGCAAAAACTGATTTTTTTTTCTTTTTCTAGAATAAAAATTAACGTTAATGGTTTATCAATAACTTCCGTTACATTTTTAAAGAATTAACTGATTAACGGTTATCAAAGTAAATTTTTTGGATAACGGATTAACGGTTAACGAAGTTAACTTTTTGATTAACGGCGCCCACCACTGGTAATCAGGTGACACAAGAGCTACGTATGGGCGGTGCAACATGCTCTCACAGTGGTCAATGCTTCACGTGAAACTAACTAGCTGAGTCGCCGTCGTCTTGGTTTCAGATAACCACTGCATAACCCTCACTTTCCGACACACCTAATAGACATCTGCCACCCTTGCGAGGCCTGGCCAGTGGCAGTCACCAAGTGTTATCCACCAACTCTAAGAGACCATCAGATGCAATTCCAGAGGGACCAAGATGCTGAAATATTCCCTTAAAAGATTAGGAAAAACTTATACTATTCCTAAAAGCCAAATGGTGTAACCCAAAAAGCCTCCAAAGACAATCTGTTCATGAAAAAAAACGAGAACCAGATGTCATGAAGAATAGGGCTGAGAGGTCTGTCAAAGGGTGGAGGGGCAGGGAACAGCCACCGACAACTGGCACCAATAACCCATCACACCTGTGGATATTACGTATAGTGAAGAGGTCATCACTCTACTTTATACTGCAGGCCCAACTAACTAGGGCATGGTCCAGCTAACTAGGACCCTGGAGCTCCAAATATTGTCTTTAGAGATCATGTGCCTGCAGTCCAATCCACCACTGTTCAATCCACCACAATCTAGCAGCTTCACCATAACCCTGGTACGGGGGACTTACCAGACTTACGCCTTGTCCAAGGGTGACCTGAGATTATGCACGGCAGGGACGATCGATTCCCCGAGGTAAAATAAAAGCACCCGCATATGCAACTTGGGGGGATGGGGGTATAAGTAAATTATTGATTTATGCCAAAAATGAGTGCCAAACTAAATAGAAACATCAAACTATTCAGAAAGTAAGGTTTTGTGCCTAAAAATGGTGCCCTGTAAGCAAAAATGTATCAACATTTTTGCTGTGTTTGGTTAATAAGGGGAAAATTTTCAATGTAATCAGGTGACATGTTTTGCCCAAATTTTACATAATCTGATAAATCTACAGATGAGAGAGAGAGAGAGAGAGAGAGGAGAGAGAGAGAGAGAGAGAGAGAGAGAGAGAGAGACATTTGCTTTATTTTAAGTTGGAATCACGTGACACCAAAAGCTATATAATACCTACTGATAATACAACACACTCACCTACACAAGTCCTAAGGCCAATATTGAACTGAAAGCCTTCATCACATGCCATGTCACACTCGTAGGCGCCAGCAGTGTTCCTACAGCTCTCCTCCTGTGGGTGGCAGCCGTGGAGCTCTTCGGCACACTCATCAACATCTGTCAATACAATGCTTAAAGCTCTCGTCAACATCTGTCAATACAAGGCTAAAAGCTCCAATCAACATCTGTCAATACAAGGCTTAAAGCTCTCATCAACATCTGTCAATACAAGGCTTAAAGCTCTCATCAACATCTATCAATACAACACTTAAAGCTCTCATCAACATGTCAATACAATGCTTAAAGCTCTCATCAACATCTGTCAATACAAGGCTTAAAGCTCTCATCAACATCTGTCAATACAAGGCTTAAAGCTCTCATCAACATCTGTCAATACAAGGCTTAAAGCTCTCATCAACATCTGTCAATACAACGCTTAAAGCTCTCATCAACATCTGTCAATACAATGCTTAAAGCTCTCGTCAACATCTGTCAATACAATGCTTAAAGCTCTCATCAACATCTGTCAATACAAGGCTTAAAGCTCTCGTCAACATCTGTCAATACAATGCTTAAAGCTCTCATCAACATCTGTCAATACAATGCTTAAAGCTCTCGTCAACATCTGTCAATACAATGCTTAAAGCTCTCATCAACATCAGTCAATACAATGCTTAAAGCTCTCATCAACATCTGTCAATACAACGCTTAAAGCTCTCATCAACATCTGTCAATACAATGCTTAAAGCTCTCATCAACATCTGTCAATACAAGGCTAAAAGCTCCACACTCTCATCATGAGAAGAAATCACATAAGGAAGGGCCTTGGAAGACAGAAAATACAAAAACACTGCCCAGCATACAACACCCAATCATTTAATGGCAAATTACAATTTATTTCAATCATACAAGCCACATAAAATGCAGCAGCAATGTTTTTCTTCCCTTAAAGCTCTTAAAGCTGACTGTAACAACTTTCATACTCAATGGATAACAAGTTTAACCTACCTGGTAAGGATGTTGACTGAAGAATAAACCAACCTGCTGGAGAATGCTGACTGTTGTGTAGGAGCAGAGGCTTCATGCTGTTATTGTTTCACAGTAGTACATACCTATACACTTTTGCTGCTGAATACTAAATTTGTACCCAGCGACACATTCGGCAGACCCGCTCTTCTCCTCGCACATGTAACCCCCTTGGGTGTTGACGCAGAAGTGGGTGGTCCGGTTGCAGTTATTAGTACCATCAACACACTCATTAACATCTAAGAAGAAAATGTCACGTTAGGGTAACTACTTTCACATTTAATCAGAAATAGTTCAATATTTCAGTTACCTTGAATAACACTATAGCTTCAATAACGCTATAGTCGCCACTGCACTAATGTCACCAGGCGCCATATAATGTATTGCAAATTTTAGCATCACCACAGATTTGTATGTGCCACTAAAGAGGCATGCATAGTAGTTTATATTATGTACCTGTCTTTCGTGGCACATACAAGTCTGTAATGATGCTAAAATTCGTAATTTTCGCCTATAAAATTTGCCTGGCGACATTAGTGCAGTGGCATAGTGTTACATACATAGTGTTATTGATGGTAGCAATTAATGAAACAAAAAGTACAGCTATCCATCCAATTCAAGCTCTAGGAAACAGCAATGCAATGGCAGCAGTACAAAACAACCCACAAAGACAAACCCAAACAAGACTGTAGGTTCAAGTCAAAAGCAAAACCCGGTGGGCAATCAACAAGAGGCATGTGTGTGCAGGCGTAGGAGCCGATGGTGTTCTGACAGATGGCTCCTCGACCGCACAGCCCAGACGTCACTTGACACTCATCAACATCTGAAAGTTTGATCACCGGATCATTCTTTTCATTGTTGACGGAAAAAAATTACAGTTTTAAGTTTGCATATGAGTGAAAACAATGCTATACACCTACGCCCTGTTTAACGCATGAATTATCATTCCTGGAAGATCATGCGTTAAACAAAAATGAGTTATACAAATTATATTTTCTCATTGACTCCCACTATTTAAGTTGAGATACTGTACATTCATTAACCAAAAATTTCCACCACCACCACACCAATCACTGACTCGAAAATGGAAACTCAAAGAAAAATAGTTTCTCAGAATCCATTGAGGTATACAGAAGAAATACATACAGTAAACCCTCACTTTAACGAACCAATTTGGGGGAAGGGGGTGACATTATATCCGAAAGTCCGTTGTATCCGAACTTATCACATGTAACAAACTTTGTTCGTTATATGAGGTGAAAGTTTGTTATTCCCGACCATTTCCGTGTATAATGAACTTTGTTCGTTACATTAGATGAAAGTTTGTATACAGTAATCTCCTGTTTATGCGGCGCATAGCAGCCAAGACCTTGCCAGATAATGCATCACTACCCCCCTAGGCCCCTCCAGTGCCCACGAACCCAATAGTAACCAGCAAAAATGATGATAGCAGTAATAATAATAATAATAATAATGATAAAAGTGGCTAGAACAGTATAACTAATAATATTAAAAACATTAATACCTGTATTAATAATTAATAATAATAATAATAATAATAATAATAATAATAATAATAATAATAATAATATGCAGGCGATGGCTACCTCTTGCGTTGGCACAACACATACCAGACACACGTGTTTTGGAAAGCTCGCGGCCAGGTACCGACTTCTCCTTCTCATCGGCCAAGGTATTACTGGGTAAAGACCGAGAGTATAGACCAGTTTCGTCAGCATTTTTTACCACAACTCACTCCGTTTACGTTTATGCGCCCCAAATTATCCGGCGAAGAGACGTTTAGTGCATCACGCACCAAAATAAGCGCCGGAATTTTCGCCGGATAATGCATCACATGGACGGATAGTGTTTTAATACAGTCGAATTGCGGGCGCTGGATAACGTCGCACGACAGATATTAGAACGACGGAAAAACGGGAGATTACTGTACTTACGTACATGCAGCCATCACAAATACTACACGCATAGGGAAATGAAAACAATACACACAAACCTCAATTTCCTGGACCTCGATTTCCCGGATATCGGATTTGCCGGACAAAATCCGAGGTCCGGGGATATGTCAGTCTCGGACAATTATTTTGTTTAATTTTTTTTTTTTTTTTTTTTTTTTTTTTTTTTTTTTTTTTTTTTTTTACGTTGAAATGCCTGGTCCTGTTCGTAAATTGACCAAGTTGTCCGGCGGTCCGAGCGTCTCCTGTCACCCCTGGTCAGTGTCCGCACCTCCCGCCAGGTGGCAGCATGCTCAGCGGTCGTATTGTTTACATTTGGGCACACAATATTCACGGTTCACCTGCACAGCCTCCGTCAGTCACCTGACTCCCACTGCCCCTGGTGCAAGAACATTTCTGAGACTATTGAACACTTTTTGCTGCCTCCCGCCAGGTGGCAGCATGCTCAGCGGTCGTATTGTTTACATTTGGGCACACAACACTCACGGTTCACCTGCACAGCCTCCGTTAGTCCCCTGACCCCACTGCCCCTGGTGCAGGAACGTCTCTTGAGACTATTGAACACTTTCTGCTGCCTCCCACCAGGTGGCTGCATGCTCAGCGGACGTAAAAGTCCGCGGCGGGGTAGTTGATATTGTCGGTTGCCGGACAGTAAATACTAGAGTAGGATAAACGTCCGGGGGTGGGTAATGGCATCGGATTTTTTTTTTTTTTTTTTTACTTGCGATTCCCGGACTTTTGCGGTTCCCGGACCAGTGCTCCCCCCTATTAGTCCGGGAAATCGAGGTTTGTGTGTACTTACATTGGTGGGATGCGGGAGGACGCGAGCGGAGGTGTTTACAATTGGGCGGACAAAGCTAGACTGATCTGCGCGCAGTCGTGCACCGCCCGGTCGGCTTTGTTTTCACTGCCACCGAATGACCTGCGTGTACATATTCGGCCGGCCCACCACCGAACCCCCCCCCCCCCGCATTTAACAAATTTATTTGTTAAATCCCCGCATATATTAAACTGGCAGAAAAAGTATGTTAAAGCCAAAATTCATTATATAGAGGCCCGTAAAAGCGAGGGTTTACTGTACTCCAATTTTGTGCCAACTCATAGTTAAGAAGTAAAAGTATATCAAAAAAGCATTTGAAACCAACAGCAAGTGTGGTGGTGGCAGAGTGGTTAACACCTACAAGTGTGGTGGTGGCAGAGTGGTTAGCACCTACAAGTGTGGTGGTGGCAGAGTGGTTAACACCTACAAGTGTGGTGGTGGCAGAGTGGTTAGCACCTACAAGTGTGGTGGTGGCAGAGTGTTACACTACAAGTTGTGGTGGTGGCAGAGTGGTTAGCACTACAAGTGTGGTGGTGGCAGAGTGGTTAACACCTACAGTGTGTGGTGGCAGAGTGGTTAGCACCTACAAGTGTGGTGGTGGCAGAGTGGTTAACACTACAAGTGTGGTGTGGCAGAGTGGTTAGCACCTACAAGTGTGGTGGTGGCAGAGTGGCTTAGCACCTACAGTGTGGTGGTGGCAGAGTGGTTAACACCTACAAGTGTGGTGGTGGCAGAGTGGTTAACACCTACAAGGGTGGTGGCAGAGTGGTTAACACCTACAAGTGTGGTGGTTGCAGAGTGGTTAACACACTACAAAGTGTGGTGGTGGCAGAGTGGTAACACCTACAAGTGTGGTGGTGGCAGAGTGGTTAACACCTACAAGTGTGGTGGTGGCAGAGTGGTTAACACCTACAAGTGTGGTGGTGGCAGAGTGGTTAACACCTACAAGTGTGGTGGTGGCAGATTGGTTAGCACCTACAAGTGGCAAGCTTGGTGTTCCGAGTTCAATTCCCGTGGGGTGCCAAAATCTTTTGCAATCGTTGAATGGCCAAAGAACATCCACATGCTGCCCATTAATTCTACCTTTGACGGCGAGTGCATCAGAGGACACAGAGGGGTGGTTGGCATGAGCCTGTAATCACAGGTGTCGCTAGAAAAATCCTGCCTGCGCCACCATGGGCGAAGGCCAACTATCACAGCCCTAAAGTGAACCTCCAGGGCCTACCATCCCAGCCCTGGAGGTCACTGCCTACCGGCACTGTAGGCTTAAATGTATAAAAAAAAATAGTATATATTTTTTTTCTTTTAACTCTACTCACCATCACATGCTTGTGTCCCAAGATTGAAGCTGTAGCCAGGTGGACAGCGACCCTGAGCTTGGGACTGATTTGAGAGACCCACCTCTGGGTTGGTTCCTGGAAATCCCTGGACCCCAAGGGTTCCACTACCACCAATGAAAGGTGTTCGACCTTGTGCTATTTCATTACTGATTTCAAAGCCAGGGGCTTTTGGACCTGCTGGCAGAGTGCCCGGCGAGCCGTCCTGGAGGGGGGTTGGCCCGGGGGCAGAGAAGGAGCCGTCGGCGTTGATGCAGACGTAGGAGCCCACCAGGTTATAGCAGACCTGCTCCACGGCCACACAGCCATGCACAGCACTGCTGCACTCGTTTATATCTGTCATATTTTATAAACACTTGTGATTCAATATAACGTCTTAGAAGCAATCTGAAGCATAATGCCAAAGCAATAATAGCAAACAGACTTTCAAGCCCTAATAAATAAAGCATTCACCAAAGCTGCTATATAGTAAATCAAAACCATGGATTATTTTTCACCACACAAGTATATTCAAAATACTTTTCAAGACAGCATACATTGTATATACAACCACTATAATTTAGACTTAAAGTGACAGGATATGTAATGCTTTGCTGATAACACTACGTGTACTTTACTTCTATACCTATGGTCATGAAACTTGGGTTGACACAAAAAATGTCAATTTGCAATAAAAGGAAAATAGAAAGGATTGTAAACGATTAATATATTCAAACGAGCCAATTTCCATTATTTTACAGCATATTCAGTTCATTTCTTGACTATGCACATGAATTTTTCATATTTTGGCCATGACATTGTTAATAAATTTCATTTTAAAGTATTATCTTTTTCTCTTTATGTTTGTGCTTCCACTTGGACAGGGTCATTCAAAACACAAAGCTCCTTTGTATCATGATTATTAATTAAATATGATAAACTGATAAGTTCAGTTTCCTGAAAATTGCATTTATAAAATTATTTAACCAGGAAGTTTGAAGAGAAATTACATCCTACTACTTCAGTGCCTACTGAAGGCCCTTTGTTTGTGCAGGTTTCTATATTTTGTGGCATTTACATATTTTGGAGACTTTAGGATTGGATTGCCACAGGAACTCCTGAATGTTAACAATTCGGTTTCAATTTTTGATCGTCTTGAATTGAAAACATGTATTCGAGTATAGAAAAGTATGGAATCCTGAGGTTTAATAACAAAGATAATATATGGACTTGCTTTGGTCACTTATTCTTAGATTATAATTTTCCATCATCCATTTGTTACTCCATCTCACTGTTCGATGTCATCTCTACTAAGCTGGTTCTTTATCCTTTATGAAAAAAGAGGCCCAAGTGTTTGCCCTCCATTGACAACTTATGCTCGTTTTAAATAACATACAAGAAGCCTTTGGCACCAAGATCTTTGTAAAGACACTACAAGCAGCAAAAAAAGAAGGCACATCACCACAATGCTAAACACACATCATGTACTTTATAAGGAATCTTAGAAGTACATGATACTTTACCTTCACAGGACTTCTGGTCAGGCTTGAGAATGAAGCCATCATTGCACGAGCACACTATTGAGACGCCCGTGTCCCTACAGATGTGGTCACAAGGGTTATTCACCTCACACCTGTAGGGGTCAGGGAAGTAAACTGTTGTAGCAATGAGATGGATGCAGATGAATCCTCTCCTTCCATCTCTTCACCTCTCACCCACCTCATTTCCTTCATGCATACTAAGCGATTGTAATGGATTGTACTTTTTTGTCAGCAACCTTTTTTTTTACAAATTTATTATTTCTAATTAACATGCAAGGTATTCAATACCGTAATTTTTAATTATGCTTATATTCATATTTATGTTTTTGTGTTTGGATGATTGTGTTAGGTGGCAACTATGGATTTGGTTGTGTATCTGAAACAGATTGCCTATTGATAGATGCATTTCAATGTATGTTAGAACAAATGAGAGCTTTTAAGCAGTTCTGAAACCAATTCAGTTTGCTGTAGCATCCTCAGCTGTACTGGCTGCATCATCCACTAACATCTAAAAGTTTATATGATATAATGAGTGCTATCTGCATTTGGAGATCAGCACACATTGGATGAGTACAAAACCTAATTAGTATATGGAGCTTAAAGCAAATAATGTTATTGGTTAAAAGTTGGTGACTCAAGTGCTTGAGAATCGCTTAAACTTTTAAGACCATGCAGGCTCTTATTTATTGACTAATCATCAATCTGAAGAGAAGACATTGCTGCATGCCCTTACCTGTCAGTTATAGTGTCCTGAACGCAGGTCTTGCCGTCTATGGATAGCGTAAAGCCAGGGCGACACATGCAGCGGTAGGAGCCCGGCGTTGGCACGCACAGGTCTGAACACAGCTTGCCGGGTAACTTTGCACACAGGTTTTCTGACTCTGTTATCATGAAGGGAAATTGAAATGTAACTTTTCATCTCACATAGCACATACACACACAACTAAACACGATAATTCATCCAATAAATAAATAAATAAATACTGGCACTGGGGACGATGCAAGAAGTAGAAGTGTTTGGCATGGTAGGAGTAAAGAGAGCACAGTAAAATATTATACAAGAAGGAAGGTCAATAAAGATGGAAGGACATCTAGTATTCGAAATAGCTCAATAGATCAGTGGATTGCATGTACCAAATTAAGTAGTGTTTATATTTTTCAATCTGAGGATATGTACAATGAAAAATTACCTTGAAAGATGAGACAGATGGGCTTGAGTCAACCTTGTCCGGATACAAATAGGTAGAAGAGTAAGAACAAATAGGTAAGATATCACACCTACACATACACATAAGTTACCTGGGATATCACTGGTCGAGCCCTCCAGTCCAGGGTATAGATTCTCACTGTCCTTCACCTGATTACCTGCAGATTCAAATCGATGTGGTTAATGCATTTATCACAATAGGAAAGGAAGAGTCTTTGCATCCAATTATTTGAGTTATATAAATGCATTTTTTGCTATTTTTCATTGTGACACTAGGTAAATTCTGAGAACCACCAGAAAGGTTTGGGGAGGTGTTCCCAGGAGCTGCCTGGCTGCAGCACTGTAGGAAGGCATAGTCCCATGGAAACCCAAACTTGAAACGCGTGCCACATCCCATGCCCATGCTGCCACTGAAAAGACCCAGCTTGCACCCTTGGCAGCAGTCCTGGATGCCAAACATAATGGAATGAAACATATTCATCATGCACATATCTTATGTAGCATTCACAAATTCAATGCAAAATAATAAAAAAAACCATACAACTGAGATCAAATGGAGGTCAGACTTTAATATGATTCTATAATGTATTCCTCTGATTACACGCAGTCATATCACTTCTATGTGGAATACAAAATTTGAGTGGTGGTTACCTTGAAATATTCCCCGCCCTGCCTGGCAGAGGGCATACAGTCCTGGCCCACCTGTGCCGCCTGCTTTCCCTTCTGGCACTGCTCATCCCTGGCGCCACAGCAAGAACAGGCAGAAAATAGCAAAATGAATGTTGTCAGAAGCAGAATCAAACAAGGGGGTATACTGGTGTTCAAAAATTCAATCATGTAAATGTGTACTCGTTTGTATGCATTATATAGTTAATATAATGTTAAATGAAGAAGCATTCTGATGGTTCTGATCCGCTCATTACCTGAAGAATCTGAGACAGCAGATAGCAGCAGTGGTGATGCAGATGGACTGGTGTTCAGGGGGTATGGCGGCCACGATGGCGGGGAAGGTGGAACACTGTTGGGATTCTCTGGCCCAGTTTGCTCCAAAGGCACAGCATTGACCAAAGGTTGGCTCCAAGTCCCCTACAGCAAGAAAAAAAGATTCACTACTAAATTTTAATGAGCATTTTTGACACAAAAATCGTATTCATGCCTAACCCCATACATAAAAAGGGGAACAAGGAGGAGGCACTGAATTACAGACTATCAGTCTATATAACCCCCTTTACAGCGGACTAAAAGGGGCAGAGTGGTGTCTAGATTTTGAAAAAATTGGATTACCCAAATTATATCAGAATTGCATCAATTGTAAAGAATCATCTAATTGCACCACACTCTACGTTTCAGTGTATGTAATTATCTATTAGGCGTATTTTGTAGTGTCTTCTGGAGTAAAATTATACTTATTTAAGCTCCGCCCCTGCTTGCCATCACAAAATACGATTGTAGCGCTGCCAAAGCTCTTTCTTGATGTTGCCGAGAGTAAAAGTGTCGTACACTTCATTACCTCTTACAGAGGCTCAAGGAATATCGTTAAGGTTGACATTATTGAAGGCACAGCAAAGAGTAGTAGCGTGATTGTCTGTATTACACATCGATATCTAATTGTTTTGAGCTCTTAGAATGGCCTAGCATTGTTTTCTAACTCTATAGATGGACTTTATATTAAACTGAAATGTTTAGGGCGCTATGAAACTGTTATTTGAATATCTATTTGCTACACAGCCATTTCACGATGTGCGTCGAGGATGTTTAATGCTATCATGGACCTGTACGTATGTAGGCTACGTGTAGCCTACCTACATCTACGTTTCACGAATTATTCTTTGCCTAAACCTAGATGAATGCTGGTTGTGATTCATCCTCCAGTGCATCTCCCCCGTTTAACATCCATGGGCGGGTGTGTGGTGGGCGGGTGTGTGATGGACGTGTGGTGGGTGGGTGTGTGGTGGGCGGATGTATGATGGGCGTGTGGTGGGTGGGTGTGTGGTGGGCGGATGGGTGGTGGGTGGGTGTGTGGTGGGCGGATGTGTGATGGGCGTGTGGTGGGCGGATGTATGATGGGCGTGTGGTGGGTGGGTGTGTGGTGGGCGGATGGGTGATGGGCGTGTGGTGGGTGGGTGTGTGGTGGGCGGATGTGTGGTGGGTGGGTGTGTGGTGGGTGTGTGGTGGGCGGATGGGTGATGGGCGTGTGGTGGGTGTGTGTGTGGTGGGCGGGTGGTGGGCGGATGGGTGATGGGCGTGTGGTGGGTGGGTGTGTGGTGGGCGGGTGGTGGGTGGGTGGGTGGTGGTGGGCGGGCGGGTGCCTGGGTGGTGGTGGGTGTGTGGTGGCCCGTGGGTTACACACAGAGACCCTTCCCACGCGTGTTGGAGATGAATCAGACTGATGAAATGTTCGTATTCGTGCCCTGCGATAGGTTCTCTAAAAGGCTTTCTTTTTGTGTGATATAACATATATACCAAATTTATACATTTCTATTGCAAATGTAATATCACTCATGAATATATTTGAGTATTTGACTATACTATAGCAATAATACACCAGTTTTGGTGCTAAGCCAGCAAGCATCAACGAAGATTCGGACACATTGAAAAATTCGAGGGATTGGGAAATTTGTTCCCAGACGTCGCTGGAGAATTTTAATATTTGTGACTTCTTACCTGTTAAGAGTCACCTACTCTACTCCTTACTACTCCTTACCTACTATTAATTAAATACAGTATCCTTTGCATGTCGTGCGCATGTAATGAATGTTGAATTGGATGAGAATTAAAGGAAAAGAGAAACATTTACGGGAGGAGTTTTGATAAGATTTTCTCATGCGCGCGATCTGATTGGCCAGGCTCTTGAAACCACCACCCACACCCACGACTGTATAATTTTTCAGGAAAAGAGTAAAATATCGCTGCCGAAGTGTATCTGCTCAGTTTTCTATGCACGCAAAAGAGTAAAATATAAGTGGGCGGAGCTTAAATAAGTAAAATTTTACTTCCAAGGGCATGGACAAAATACGCCTATAATCCTCTTCACCCTTGGGGAACGTGCACATACCAACATGGTGCTATGAGTGTAAATGCATAAGAGACTGAGAAATGTTCAAAGTCAGCTGGGATGTCAGTTGGCCTCCCTCATGGCCATCCCTCAGTTATGTATTGGCAGCTTCTCCTGGAGGTTCAAAGTTTTGCTTCCCACACCCTGACGCTGCTGTGCAGTGTATAGCTGACAGTGATGTGTGCAATTGTTGAGGCGCATCAGCAAGAGGGCGCATTTTTTTTATTCACGAAAGACCAAAACTCAAAAAAACACTCCCTCTTTTGTGGGACATTGAGTTAGAGCTATGAGCTGATGAAACACACACACACACACACACACAGACACTCCTCGTTAGTCCTGTCTCGCAGTTTAATATCAATCCAAATCGAATGCGTCACGCTGTAGGTAGAGTAGGGAGACGATAGGAGAGATAGGGATAGAGGATAGAGGATAGAGGAGGCGGTAGCAGAGTGGTTAGCCTCTCCGAGTGGTGTGCTGGGTTACCCGAGTTTGGTCCCCGATGAGGGCGAATATCTACTTAAGATCTTTCTGCAACCATCGGGTGGCCTAAGGACTCCCACATGCTGCCCATATACTCTATACTTCGATTGCGAGTGCATCGGAGGACACGGAGGGGGAGGAGGCGGCATGAGCCTCTAATCACAGGCGTCACTATAAAAATCCTGCCTGCGCCACCACGGGCGAGGGCCAACCATCACAGCCCTCAGTGAGCCTCCAGGGCCTACCATCCCGCCCCTGGAGGTCACTGCCTACAGGCGCTATGGGCACGAATGTAAAAAAAAAAAAAAGGCCTCCGTGGACCATCTGTGCGCCACTCTCTCTCTCTCTCTCGGTATTGAATGACTATTGAAATAAGTAAATGATAAGTCCCCTTACAAAAATAAACTAATGTGAGGCATAAGGAGTCTTATCTAATCTTATCTCCCCTTCCTTCTCTTAGTAGAGACAGAGAGAAAGAGAGAGAGAGAGAGGAGGGGGGTGGGGCAGGCGTGGTGATTCACCGGCCATATAGTCATACATATCAGATGCCTCGATATAGGAAGCTATCTGATGCTCAGTGTTATTATTGGAAGGAGAAACTTTCATTGTTTTCTATTGTATTCACGGACTAGAAAATGAAATAATAATTTACCCTCAATCACTCTTTCAAAATGCCGCGGTCTGGAGGACCTGCCACGTGTACGATGCACCCTCGTCTAAAGCTGAAATGCCACTGTCAATGCTTAGGAATTTTTTTTTTTTTTTGCATATACAAACTATAAAATAGCTGTATAAAAGAAGCAAGTATATAACATCCCTCCCCTCCTTCCCTTCCTTCCTCCTTCCCTTCCTTCCCTCCCTTCCTTCCCTCCTTCCCTCCTTCGCCTCCTCCCTCCTTCCTCTCCTTCTTCCTTCCCCTCCTTCCTCTCCTCTTCCTTCTCAATTCTTCCTTTTTCACCATCCCCTCCCAATCTTTCTTCATATTACTCTCTCTCTCTCTCTCTCTCTCTCTGACCCATCTGTCATCTGTCTCCGTTTTGTACACACTTGCTTTCCCTCCCTCCCTCCCTTCCTTCCTCCCTTCCCTCCCTATTTTCCCTCCCTTCCTTCCCTCCCTCCCTCCCTCCCTCCCTCCCTCTCTCCTTCCCTCCTTCTCCTCCCTCCCTTCCTTCCCTCCTTCCCTCCGTCCCTCCTTCCTTCCTCCTTCTCTCCCTCCCTCCTTTCCTTCCTTCCTTCCTTCCCTCCCTCCCTCCCTCCCTCCCTCCCTCCTCCCTCCTTCCCTCCTTCTCTCCCTCCCTCCCTCCCTCCCTTCCTTCCCTCCTTCCCTCCCATCCCTCCTTCCTCCTTCTCTCCCTCCCTCCCTCCCCTTCCTTCCCTCCTTCCCTCCCTCCCTCCTTCCCTCCCTTCCTTCCCTCCTTCTCTCCCTCCCTCCCTCCCTTCCTTCCCTCCTTCCCTCCCGTCCCTCCTTCCCCTTCTCTCCCTCCCTCCCTTCCTTCCTCCCTTCCTCCCTTCCTTCCCTCCCTCCCTCCCTCTCTCCTTCCCTCCTTCTCTCCCTCCCTCCCTCCCTCCCTCCTTCCCTCCTTCTCTCCCTCCCTCCCTTCCCTCCTTCCCTCCCATCCCTCCTTCCTCCTTCTCTCCCTCCTCCCTCCCTTCCCTTTCCCCTCCTTCCCTCCTCCCTCCCTTCCCTCCTTCTCTCCCTCCCTCCCTCCCTCCCTTCCTTCCCTCCCTCCCTCCTTCCCTCCCTTCCTTCCCCCTCCTCCTCCCTCCCTCCCTCCTTCCCCCTTCCCTCCCTCTCCCTCCCTCCCTCCCTCCCCCTCCCTCCCCCTCCCTCCCTCCCTCCCTCCCTCCCTTCCCTCCCTTCCTTCCCTCTTTCCCTTCTGGTCACTCCACTGAGGTCAGAATTCCTCAGAATGAATGAGGTGAGGAAGGGTGGTGACCTTGCGAGAGTAGTGGGGTGATGTGGCACCACCGCGGACTTGAGCCGCTCCACCCGAGAGACCAGCCAGCGGTGGTTTGAGTATAGGGGATGCGTCGTAATTTTCATGGTGTATCAGATTGGCGTTTTTTTTTTTACAGATATTGCCATATAATATCTCATAATCAATTATTATCAAAATAAGTGCTCGTACAACAAAGATGGGTGCAAATTCATAGCTCTCGTATCATCGGATTCTCGTATATCGAATGCATGTCTAACACGAGCATACACACTCTCTCTCTCTCTCTCTCTCTCTCTCTCTCTCTCTCTCTCTCTCTCTCTCTCTCTCTCTCTCTCTCTCTCTCTCTCTCTCTCTCTCTATATAATGTATATATATATATATATACGTATATATATATATATATATATATATATATATATATATATATATATATATATATATATATAATATATATATATATATATATATATAATATATATATATATATATATATATATATTAATATATATATATAATAGAGAGAGAGAGAAGAGAGAGAGAGAGGAGAGAGAGACTTGCGCGTGGTGACCTGGAGTGGCGTCGTGCAGGGTGGGCTAGGCGACGCGCCCCCCGGCGTATGCCCCCAATGATTGATTGATTGATATAACTGTTACAGTTTTGGTTGGTCATTTCTCTTATCTATGGTGGTTTTTTTCAGAGTGATATGAGCTTTCTTTCTGCTGGTCATATTAATGTATTCATTCCTTGTGATAATGGCAACAAAGACCTCTAAATTTAACCTTTTTTTCCAGTAGCCTGCGCTGAAAGTTTGAAGGGTGAGGCAAAGCATTCTATTTGAGTACTACAGCTTAAATACTTGTACTATGTATATTTAATGCTCTTAGTCTGGTGGTCCCGTTCACGAGGAAATTTGTTTTTATGCATACAGATAAAAAAAAAAAAAATCAACATTGCATACAATTTGCCAATGCGTTTAGGTAAATTTTTTTTTTTTATAAAGTAACAAAATACAGAGACCGTACGTAAATGTAGTCTGACAAGAAGCTAAGTACTACCTTTTCATATCAATTAGACATTCAGGAACACTGTTTTATAGGTAACGTAGACGAAGAGGAAAAGTTGGAGATGTAGGAAAAGTTATTACGGCTAGTAATCAGGGTAGAACAAGAAATAACTGCTTCAAACTGGTAAGACGTAGATTTAAAAAGGAAATAGGGAGAAACAGGTTCACAAATAGGATGGTAAATGATTGGAATGGACTCAGTAGACAGGTAGTTAGTGCGGACTCAATAGGGAGTTTTAAAAGGAGGCTAGATAATTTCATGGATGGGGATGAAAGGTGGATGTAGGTAGATCTCAATATGGAACTCAGATCTCATTTCTCAGTTATGGAAATTGATCAATATGACTCAATAGAAACTGCCACGTGTAGGTCTCATGACCTCTTATAGCTTCCTTATATTCTTATGTTCTTAGGAGCAACGGGTCAGGGACTACCACGTGTAGGTATCACGGCCTCTTGTAGCTTCCTTATGTTTTTATTTAGTTAATGTTCACGAGAGAGAGAGAGAGAGAGAGAGAGAGAGGCTTGTTTGTCAATCTCCCTGTGAGTCACTAATGAAGGACATATAGTGCTTCTATTAGGCGTGATCTAAGTGATCTTATCAGTGAGCGAGTCTGCTGTACCTGTTGACCGTCACATTGACACACACCGACACGCAGCACGTACACACCGCAGGCACTTAGGATGATAACACACTTAAACATTGGGTCTATAGAACATCTATTGTGAATAACTAATAATAATAAGTATTGTGTGAATCTATTGGGATATATATCCTTGTGAATCTGTAGCCACATCGATAGCCATCCTGATAACAAGACTTACCTGCAGCCGTGGCCAGCAGCATTGAGAAGAACATGAGCACATCCAGTCTTTGCTTCCCGGTAAAATCCATGATGATTCTGATTACCTCCTCGTTTTTTACACTTATTTGTGCTTCAACGTCAGATTTCTAACGAAGAACGGCTCATATAACTTTTCGTTAGCCATATATTCACATCGGTCCTCTAGTGCGTGGCAGCTTCACTTTTATATTTTTTCCAGCAGGATAATACCACTTTGTACTTTGATTTGTAAACGATATTAGCGCTTTAACCTGCACACTT
Organism: Chionoecetes opilio; assembly: GCA_016584305.1. Taxonomy (NCBI): domain Eukaryota; kingdom Metazoa; phylum Arthropoda; class Malacostraca; order Decapoda; family Majidae; genus Chionoecetes; species Chionoecetes opilio. Next base: position 252,336 of record JACEEZ010022590.1, read on the forward strand.
ACAGTCTCATATTTCATGTTACTTTGAGAACTGTGACTTCTCTCGACTCAACGTAATGAAGAGCGACGCCACTCGTGTCGCAGCTTAGGCACCGGCTGGCACTCTCCTGACACTGTTCCGCCGCGGCACCGCCAGGGAGATGCCACCGCCACCACCCTTGCTGCATAGATGGCGTCGCGCTGAGCTGCTTTAATGTATCACCCTGCTGTGAATATTCAGTAGACAAGTGATCAGGTTGGGTGGCGCTTGTTTAAGGCCATTGAAGGAAGATTAATGAGTGCCGGTCAATAGTCAGGTTGAGACAGATCGCGTTGTGGCAACACTTGTTTGTTTGTTGAGGGCAACCTTGTGCGGGACACACGAGGATGCTTTCATTGAGCTCGAGGTGTCCCACTTGGACTCAGAGGGTGCGTCTTATCTGCCCCCACTTGAAGTTTAGATCTTATATGATGCCATTTATCTCCCGGTGGCATGAATTCGCCCCACATAGATACTTGTAATGTGGGTGATAGATAACCGCTGAATACTTCAACAGCCTCCTTAAATGTTGACCTCAAAAGCATCGCCATTCATCGATGTTGATTGGCCTCATCTATTCATTTGTTTATCTAATCAGATATTCATAAGTATGCATTTTGCACTCACACAAAGACTGAATGATTTGTAAGCAATGCTCAAAGTGTGACTAGATAAATGTAAAGGAAATGAGGTGACGACCGTGACGTGCTAAATATGAAGAACAATTAACGACCTTCCTCACGCCCTATCGGTGTAGGTAGCCTGCAGGTCGACTTGTGCGGCGTTGCGTGAATTTATGAACATAAGAAAATAAGGAAGCTACAAGAGGCCGTGAGACCTACACGTGGTAGTTCCTGAATTTATGAACAAGATAAAGGAAGAAACAGACCCAGAAAAATATGAAAATTAAGGTAATGCAAGCCACTCATGTAATACGAAACACACACACAAGTCTGTTATTGGTCTTTTTTGGCATGAAGTACAAGATAACCTAGAATTGTGAGGGTTGGGGGAGTGTGCGAGGGCGAGGGGGATGTTTATGTGAGGGCCTACGTGGGTGTAGCTGCGGGTAGGGTTTGTATATATTTTTCAGGGGCAGGTCCCTCATCCACTTGAGGCTAGGCAGACAGATGCGTACGTTGCGTGGGCCAACCTTCGCCGTCTCGCGCCCTCCAAGGCCAACAGACTAATAATGTATCTTAAGATATGAGCCGCTTACCATAATTTGCATGAGGCCAGGTCAAGTATGCAGAAGATAGACTCCCCACTCTGGAGTCTGTCTCTCGGGGATTAAATAATATATAACACCAGCTGTCATGTTCTTAATGATGATGATGATGACAATACTAATGACAATAGTAATAATGATATCATCATTACTATTAATGACAATACTTATATTGCTAATAATTATATATGATGATAATGATAATAATAATAACAATAACAGTACGTAATAATAATAATAATGACAATAGTAGGAAACGATGATTGAGTAGGACCGAATATAGATTCAAATTGGTAACAACAGACCATATAAATTAACAAACGCTCCTCCTCCTAAGAAGATAAGAAAATAAGGAAGCTACAAGAGGCCGTGAGACCTACACGTGGTAGTTCCTGTTACCACAAATTCCTCCTCCCCATAGATCAAACAAGTGCTTGTGGGCCCTTCGGACCCATGTACTGATGTTTGTAGTAGTAGTATATATTAGACAACATGTGATTGCAAACTCCAATCATGTTGTTGCTGTCGTTGGTCACTGGTCAAAGTGCCTCGGGGTAGACCACGTTCCGTGTGATTCCAACCCTTTGTGTTCCGTGTGATTCCAATTATACATAGGCTACACACTCACACACACACACAAACGTTCATGAGTCTACGGAGTTTGTGGAATGTGGCAAGTCGTTACCGCAGATTTTTTCCTGTAATCTAATACCCCTAAAGTGTTTTTAGTCCAAAACCCCCCTTCAAAATGATTCAATCGACATGGGACCAAGCCCCTTACCACCAACGATTTATTTGCGATTTTTTGAGCCTACTCTCATCAAAATTGAATTTACAGTTTCGGCTACCCATAACAGACAGACACACAGACACACGGCTACTCCTATAGACTATAATATATTAGATTACAACCCTTTGTGTTCCGTGTGATTCCAACATACAACTCACACACGCACACAAACGTCCATGAGTCTACTGAGTTTGTGGAATGCGGCAAGTCATTACCGCAGAGTTTTTCCTGTAATCTAATACTCCTGAAGTGTTTTTAGCCCAAAACCTCACTTTAAAAGGATTCAATCGACATGGGACCAAGCCGCTTACCACCAACGATTTATTTGTGATTTTTTGAACCTACTCTCATCAAAATTGAATTTACAGTTTCGGCTACCCAAAACAGACAGACACACAGACACACGGCTACTCCTATAGTATATCTAATATACTATAGGGGTAGCCGTGTGTCTGTGTGTGTGTATGTCTGTCTGTCTGTCTGTTTTGGGTAGCCGAAACTGTAAATTCAATTTTGATGAGAGTAGACTAAAAAAATCGCAAATAGATCGTAGGTGGTAAGGGGCGTAATTACCATAAAAGGTGGTAATCCCATGTCGATTGAATAATTTTGAAGGGGGGTTTTGTGCTAAAAACACTTTAGGAGTATTAGATTACAGGAAAAACTCTGCGATAACGTCTTGCCGCATTCCACAAACTCAGTAGACTCATGGACGTTTGTGTGCGTGTGTGAGTGTGTGTGTTTTGGAATCACACGGAACACAATACACAAAGGGTTGGAATCACACGGAACGTGGTCTACCCCGAGGCACTTTGACCAGTGACCAACGAAAGCAACAACACGATCGGAGTTTGCAATCACATGTTGTCTAATATACGTATACTACTACAAACATCAATATATGGGTCCGAAGGGCCCACAAGCACTTGTTAGATTCTATTTAACCAATTAATGGAACTAAATCATTACTGTTAATAAGAGAGAGAGAGAGAGAATTTTTAAATCATAGAATAGGTCGTTAAGTTTGTTATTGAATGTATCCTTTGCACTAACCTTTCATGGCCATAGGCAGTGGCGTATCGAGGGGGGGGGGGTGCATGTGGCCATGCCCCCCCTTTGCAAAAATATATAATAATCAATAAATAAATAAATATATATATATATATATATATATATATATATTATATATATATATATATATATATATAATATATATATATATATATATATATATATATATATATATATATATATATATATATATATATATATATATATATATATATATATATATATATTGATGTTTCAGGGTGACAAGACACTCGTCATACTTGGGGTTGTTTATGCGCAACGTTTCGCCAAGGCACTTGGCATCATCAGGCTAAAAATAGTTAAAAATTTAATATATTACAATGCTAAAAAGCGAACATATAAAAAAATAAAAAAATTAAATAGAATTCTAAACTAAAAAATTCTTAGAATTAATTTTTTAGATGTTCGCTTTTTAGCATTGTAATATATTAAATTTTTAACTATTTTTAGCCTGATGATGCCAAGTGCCTTGGCGAAACGTTGCGCATAAACAACCCCAAGTATGACGAGTGTCTTTGTCACCCTGAAACATCAAGATGTACCAAATAAGAAAATCAATTATATATATATATATATATATATATTGGCCCCCCCCTTTCCAATTTTCTGGGTAGGCCTACGCCTCCGGCCATAGGTGAAAAGTTACTTTCAACCAGTGGCGGAGCTGCCTGTTTTAGGCGTCCCCCCTCTCGGCGCATCCCACGCCCAAATGGAAATATTGTAGCCTACACCGACACAAACTTTATTGATATTTTGACATCCCAGGATGGCGAGCCGCATGTTTGTGTGTTCGTGTTTCAGGCTTATAGTTATAGCCAAGCCTGATTAAGTCAAATATATATAGTGGTTATACCAAATATTAACAAAGATCAACATCTATGAACAGAATCATACAGTTCGACACCACTGTTCTAAACCTTGTGCCTCCAGCGGCCAGCCTTCCTCAATGCGCACTCATCGATCACCTCGTGACCTCGTCGAATGAAAATTTATTTTTCCATCAATTTCAAAGTTGATGCTAAGCACAGCAAGATCTCAAAGGTGTCCCTGTGTCATGGTGAATCTGAGGTAGGACTTTATGAAGTTTGAGCTTCGAAAACCTCCTTCCGCTTCAGCCACTGTGAAGACGGGACTAGGGTATCTATATAGAGGGTAACGCCATTCATTTGCCCTATGTTAAACGCTACTGGGCGCCATCTTAGCGCCAAGGCCTCTTCGTTCACTCTAGACCCGGGGAAGTTCTCAAGGCATTACCCTGCAGTATATCATGTTATACATGTATAAAGGATATACTGTTATCTTTGGAAATGCTTGTTCTATAAGATTATCACATAAAACATAGTAAAACACATTAAATAAAGGTCATTATGAGACTCTGAAGAAATATGATGAACCCCGAGTGAACCCCAAATTCACTTAAAATTCGTCGTCATGTAAAACTTTGTGGGACAGCTTATAAGATGGCAGATATCAATAGAAGCAGAATTTTATTAGCTTTCCATTGCTATATTTCGTTTTCTGATACATACAGTAGTACCATGCAAACATTAGCGTTAACTAAATAAATCGCAACGGCAGCCCCGCTCTCTCTCTCTCTCTCTCTCTCTCTCTCTCTCTCTCTATCTCTCTCTCTCTCTCCCTCTCTCTCTCTCTATATATATATATATATATATATATATATATATATATATTTTAGAGAGAGAGAGAGAGAATTGAAAAAGGTTTTTGGTTACTCTCATATCTCTCTCACTCATCTCTCTCTCTCTCTCTCTCTCTCTCTCTCTCTCTCCTCTCTCCTCTCTCTCTCTCTCTGCCTCCTCATCTCTCTCATCTCCTCTTCTCTCTCTCTTCGTCTTTCACGGAGGAGAGAGAGAGAGAGAGAGAGAGAGAGAGGAGAGAGAGAGAGAGAGAGAGAGATGGAAAGATAGAGCGTAACTAAAAACCTTTTTCAAATTCTCTCTCTCTCTCTCTCTCTCTCTCTCTCCTCTCTCTCTCTCTCTCTCTCTCTCTCTCTCTCTCTCTCTTCTCTCTATATATATATATATATATATATATATATATATATATATATATATATATTTAGAGAGAGAGAGAGAGAGAGAGAGAGAGAGAGAGAGAGAGAGAGAGAGAGAGAGAGAGAGCGGTCGACGCCGCCGCGATTTATTTAGTTAACGCTAATTTATACATGCTACTATTGCATTTATCAGAAAACGAAATATAGCAATGGAAAGCTAATAAAATTCTGCTTCTATTGATATCTGCCATCTTATAAGCTGTTCCACAAAGTTTTATATATATAGCTACAACAACTCAACAGTTAATGATGTCACAAATATTAATATTCTCCAGCGACATCTGGGAACAATTTTTCCACTCCCTCCAATCTTTCAATGCATCCGAACCCTTGTTAAGACTTGTGGCTAGCACGATAAAACTTGTAATTTGGCCATAATGCACTAAAATAATAAAGTCTCTTTAGTAATAGTTATAATTACTTTAAAAATGCAATGTAACTGGTACATTTGTCGTAACTTACACAGGAATGTCACCCACAAAATGTACATAATGGATATACGAACACCGCCACAGTCCTCCAGTGAGGCCAGGTGAGGTGCTCTGAGGTGCTCTCAGGGTTCCTCATGCGTTCGCCGATTTCGGCAGCTGGCGGCCCTCTACGCATGGCTGTAGTTCCGAAACTAACCACAGGATTTTCTTGAAAATAACCTCATTGTGATTCCCACACAAAGTTACGTGATTGCAGTCGAAGAAACCCTTACCTAACCTAACCTAACCTAACCTAACGTTTTTCTAACCTAACCTAACCTATAGCGGTCTGCTGAAAAGGGCGAACGCCTGGAGATTTGAGGCAGGAGCAGAAAAGAGAAAAGAGGAGAAGAGAAAAAAAAGGGAAGAGAAAGAAGGAAAGAAATGGAAAAAGAAAGGAAAGGGAAGGGAAAGGAAGAAAAGAGAAGAGAGGAAAAGTGATATATGTAAATGATAAATTGTTGCTGTCTTCCATGATGGCAACATGATGTACCATGATTCCGTACGTCTTCGAATTACAGTTGGGTAATTTTTTTAAGGTTGTGAGAGCGAGGTCTGTCTGGCTCTCCCAGTGTACGATACATTTTCCTTCGGCTCCGTCTGTAGAAGCGTCTGGCAGCGCTACAATCGTATTTTGTGATGGCAAGCAGGGGCGGAGCTTAAATAAGTATAATTTTACTCCGAAAGGACACTACAAAATACGCTCATGATTTTATGCACCTAGAAATGCGATAAGCCTCGCTCTCAATATTGAACTAACTTAAATTTTGTTGTAAACTCTGCTATCTGACAAAATTGTTACGCTGATTACTTGTCTTGTTACGTCTTGACACTCAAACGAAAAACATGAAATGTCAACACAGTATATATTGCCCACGCAACTTTACACTGCACCCGCTGCGCTGAACACGTCTGAACTCGTCTCTTCAGACACGTGGACGAGTGTTCTTTCATTCTGCAGAAGAACGCCGATCGAAAGGCTTGACAGATTTTCTTCACACCGGCGGCCAGGTGGTTTGTTGACGTTCCCCGATGATTGAGCTGTCTAGCTCAGAGTGTAGCCCATGTCACCACGCTACAGCACCTTTATCGGCCTTCCCCAGAATCTCAGATCCGCTGGACTATGATGAGTTCCTCAGAGAGTACCTAGAGAAGAACAAGCCCTGTGTGTTCTCGGCGAGGTTCACCGAGGGGTGGCGGGCGCGGCAGGCCTGGGTGACACAGGCTGGCACGCCCGATGTGGACTACCTCCTCCACCACTTCGGTAAGCTGTCAAGTAATGGAAATATTTGAAATTCATTTCTGATGGGTAATTATGGAAGAGAACTGAGCTCTCACTGCCCGCCCTGGTAATATGGTAAAATGTCGGTAGTGGGCTTTCACCGATTTCGAGGCCAAAACTTAGTTTTCCTGAATAGTTTTGAAGTGAATGAAGAATGAAGCTGGCACTCGTTTTTGTCGGAAATAAAAAAATTCTGCATGTGTGGGGGGGAATCCCCGCCCCGCCCCTCCCGGCCCGCCCCGCAAACCTTGCTCCGCTTCGCACTGCCATAGTAGTGATAAATCTTTTTTCTTTCTTAATATCATCCGTTACTGAACAAAACCCCACCTCTAACCTAACCTAATCTGATTTAACCTACCTTAACTGTTTCTGGCTGAAATAACGGTAGATTTTCAGGGTCACCACCCTATGCGGCCGCCGTCACCATGCGGCCGCCCGTATAATGTAATGTTTATCAGTATAAAAGATATACTGTTATCTTCGGAAATGTTTGTTCTATAATATTATCAAATAAAAAACCGTAAAACACACAAAGAAAATGCCATTATGAGACACTCAAGAAATATGCATTAACTTAAACTCTTCGCCATTTAATATTTTGCTCGCAAACATTTTACACGGAGAATATCAATAGAAGCAGAGTTGAATTAGCTTTCCATTGATATATTTCGTTTAGTGATAAATGAATTAGAACCATGCATAAATTAGCGTTACCTAAATAAATAACATCATGAAATCTGGTAAATTACCCGATTTCATTATGTTATTTATTTAGTTAACGCTAATTTATGTATGGTTCTAATTCATTTATCAGAAAAGGAAACATAGCAATGGAAAGCTAATTAAATCCCGCTTCTTTTGATATTCTCCATGTAAATAGTTTTTTCACAAAATATTAAATGGCGAAAAGTTTAAGTTCATGCATATTTCTTGAAAGTCTCATAATGGCATTTTTCTAGTGTGTTTTATGGTTTTTTATTTGATAATATTATAGAACAAACATTTCCGAAGATAACAGTATATATTTTATACTGATAAACATATATTAGGTAGGAAATTACCCGATTTCATGATTTTTTATATTTAGTTAACGCTAATTTATGCATGCCGCTAATTCATTTATCACTAAATGAAATATATCAATGGAAAGCTAATTAAACTCCGCTTCTATTGATATTCTCCATGTAAAATGTTTGCGAGCAAAATATTATATGGCGAAGAGTTTAAGTTAATGCATATTTCTTGAAAGTCTCATAATGGCATTTTCTTAGTGTGTTTTACGGTTTTTTATTTGATAATATTATAGAACAAACATTTCCGAAGATAATAGTATATCTTTTATACTGATAAACATTATATTAGGTAGATAAACTTGTACGGAGAGCGGAGCGGGTTGTATCCTTATGGTGTGACGTCACGGGCGATCCACCAGGCCTTGTCTCTCGGTGGTCTCGCTATAACCCCCTAAAAGTTACTAACCTAACCTCACTACAGTTTGCGTGGATAATCACTGCGCGCCTCCGAAAAGGGAATGTTTACACGTATGACGCACCATGTTTATAACAAAATAATGTAGAATATCAACACTTACAATTGTAGTTAGTATTTCGTTGCGTAGCCCTTCCTCTTGATGACCCTTTGAAGGCGACGTGGTACACTGTCAGCAAGATTTTAAAGGAACTCGGGTTTAAATTCTTCCCAACACTTTCGGAGCTCCATTTCAAGCTTGGGGAGTGTAGAGGTGTCACGTGAGCGGAGTTTGCCTTTAATGATGGCCCAAAGATTTTCTATGGGTGATATATCGGGAGAATTACCTGGCCAGTCATCTATTCTCCCAATCTTGCAGTCATCAAGCCACTGTACAGGTTGAAGTTCCCAAACTCGGCATCCCAAGACTCGGCAACACCCAAAACTCGGCTATGGTTCCGGATTTTCCAAAACACGGCAGAACACCCAAAACCTGGCGCGTAGTTGCCGGGTCAGCCTCCAGGTGCCACCACACTAGGCCGCTTGGTTTCTCCCGCTGATTTGTTTGTTGTTATTGTTCAGTGGTGTTGTGACTGTAGAGTTGTGTACACTGTTATTTTGTGTACTTCTACAGGTCTGTTATTGGTATTATGGCTCCCAAACGTCCAGGAACACCTACTGGTGGAAGTGAAAAGAAAAGGAAGAACAATGTGTTAACTATTTCTGAGAAAATTGACTTTTTGAAGAAGTTGGATTTTTTTATGTGATTTTCATGCTTTTTTTCCCCTTAATATATCTACGTTCTAAAAGTTGGAAAATTCCATTACTTGGCTCGGCGCTGGTCCCGAGGTTGCCGAGTTTGGGAACTTCAACCTGTATCACATCTCGAGCTGTGTGGCAGGATGCTCCATCCTGTTGGAAAATCTGTGCCTGTGTCTTTTCAAAGCAGTCCTCCAGGTGGTCATTTAAAAGATCAAAATACACCACTTTGTTAACAGTTGTGTTCTTTGGGAAAATAACTTAAGTTCCTAATACCATGAAAAGTAAAGCAATCCCACACCATTAAACTGGGAGGGTGTTTTGTGGTCTTTCGTGTGTAGCGAGGCTCGGTGGGGTCTGAGCCGGGGCGACGGTACACTTTTGCTGGTCCTCCTCCACTCACACAAAATGTGCTTTCGTCACTCCACAGCACAGCCCGCCACTTGTCGAGAGGCCAATCTCTGTATTTCTTTGCAAAGTGAAGCCTTTTCTTCCTTTGGCGGTCATTTATCAGTGGCTTATTCCGTGCCCGGTAACACCTGTAGCCAAGGTCACGTTTCAAAGTTTCCCGTACAGTACGAAGCGACACATTACCAAGAAGAGTATGATTTTCCTCCTTCAGTTCTCTGGCTGTAAGGCTAGGATTGGCATCAAGCTGTCGCCTTAACACGCTCCTGGGTCTGTTACACGTTTTTTTTGTTTCCCAGGTTGTTTTTTGGGGAGCGGGAGATTCACCTCTCCGCCAGCCTTAAATCGGCAGATCAAATTTTGCACTGTTCTAAGCTTTAGTCCTTTAAGCTTGCAAATTTCCTTATTGTTGATCCCAGCCTTGTAAAGATCAATGATTGCTTGAATCGTTGTGCCATCCGTATGTTTTCCACCCATTATGTAATCCAGCAAAAACAGGCAAAAACACGGGATGTAGAGGAACGCTGCAGGCTATAAGTTCAAAATCATGCAAAGTGTCAACCGCCTATGGAGGGAGAAGAGGGAGGGAAGCCCTCCCTCCCACACACCGGTGAGTGTGCAAGATGATGTACGTCGCTGTCAGACATACGATTCATGCCTTCTGCATTTTTTTATATCTTGGGAAGCAACTTTAAATCTGCGCGGTAAATCTCGATGAACGGATTCTGGTGCAAAGATCATCCTCGCAAGCCTGTATAACCCCCTAAAAGTTACTAACCTAACCTCACTGTAACCCCTAAAAGTTACTAACCTAACCTCACTATATAACCCCTAAAAGTTACTAACCTAACCCTACCATAACCCCCTAAAAGTTACTAACCTAACCTCACTATAACCCTCTAAAAGTTACTTATATTGCCGTAGGCAGCCGCATGGGGCCCGCGGCTGCATTGGGGAGACACCATTTTCAGTAGTAGTACATGTAACGCCATTATTATTCAATTGTGCTATGGAAAATGGGGTTAAAAATACTCAGAATTAAGAAATCTACACGATGGTGTAGGTAAGAATCCTAGGACTTTTGAAAGCCCACTACCGAACTAATACCGGTAATATTTTAGAGTCCTTTCCCGCACTTATTATTGGTATTTTTCTTCCAACCTTACACAGAACTCTACATATACTTATGAAACGTTATTAGGTAAATATTTCGCAGGAGTTGGCGGCGCCAACCAGCCGGGCAATCGTGCACCATCAAATTAGCTTTTTTAACCTAAATATATCAACAAAACCTAACCCAAACCTACCTTAAGCATAACCTAACCTAACCCAAACGTATTCTAACCCAATCAATCAATCATTGGGGGCATACGCCGGGGGGCGCGTCGCCTCGCCCACCCTACGACGCCACTCCCGGGGGTCACCACGCGTGAGTTCCCATGCAGGCTCCTTTCCCATACCAAGCAGCTCTCGACAAGAAACATCAACTTGCCCCAGCCACGAGCCTTGTGGGCGCCCCCTTGGCCTCCTCCACGCCGGATTGTCTCTTACAGATACAACCCGATGGGAAGGATCGGTTTCAGGGTAGCGTGCCACATGCCCATATAGCCGAAGTTGGCGCTGACGGACTATGCAGGTAATAGGCCTCGATTCAGTCTCACGGTGCAATCGCTGATTTGACACGTAATCATCCCAGCGATACCCCATGATTCTATGAAGACACTTATTACCAAAGGCATTGATTCGTCTCTTCAAGTCACTATTTAGTGTCCATGTCTCACAACCATAGAGTAAGACAGGGATCACAAGCGACTTGAAGATCCGGATCTTTGTCCTTCTGCACAGGTACCGACAATGCCAAATACTCCCGCTGAGCGAGTCCATAACACCGTGGGCTATGCCAATCTGCCGTAAGACTTCTTGACGTGACCCGCCGTCATTATGGACTGCGCTACCAAGGTATGTAAAACTTTCCAAGATATCAATGTCCTCGCCACACGCATGAACAGACTGTACTGCTTCATCTAGTAAGTCTCCAAACACCTGGACCTTGGTCTTGAGCCAGGAGACCTCAAGTCCCAAAGGCTTTGCCTCCTCGTGCAGCACCTCGAGAGCCATCACCAGGACCTCCAGCGACTCAGCAAAGATTACTGCAACATCGGCAAAAACAAGATCAGTGATCTTGGTGTTGCCGACGGATGCTCCACAATCACTTTGATCTACAACCTTGTCCAATACCCAGTCCATACAAGCGTTGAAAAGTGATGGGGCAAGGACGCACCCTTGCCTCACTCCTGTATTCACAGGAAAGAAGCTGGATACACCTGCCCCACACTTCACAGCACTCTCAGTCCCAGAATACAAACCAGTTATCAAACCAATAGTCCTTGCAGGAATCCCTCGAAGTCGCAGAAGATCCCAGAGTGACTCACGATGCACTGAGTCAAACGCCTTCTTGAGATCAACATAGGCTGCAAGCATCCCCTGTCGAAACTCACGTCGGCGTTCCACCAGGACACGAAGCGCTAGGATACGGTCCGTTGTTGACTTACCAGGCGTGAACCCAGACTGCTGAGGTCTCTGATGCTTCACCAGATGACTGCGAATCCGTGTCAGCAATAGATGGGCAAGCACCTTGCCTGGTACGCTGAGCAGTGTAATACCGCGGTAATTGTTGCAGTCCTGACGGTCCCCTTTCCCTTTCCAGATAGGGACGACCAGCCCCCTTTTCCAGTCAGGAGGAATGGTACCTGATTGCCACACGGCAGTATTACTCAAATTTATTCTAACCCAGCTATTATTATATTAAAATAAGTGTTATACTTTTGGTTTCCGCAATTGAATTACTATTGCACAATATACTGAGCCGAAAATAATAGAAAAAATAAGCTGTAAGGCCTGTGGAGCTCGCCATCTCCTGCGGAATATTAACCCGTCATTATTATATTTTTTGGTCAAGATTCGGAAGTCAAACCAACCTGTTTTTTGGATGAAACTATTTTTTCCCGATTGATATTAATAGTTAATGATATACTATGTGGGTAATTGGGTAAATGCTTGTTATCACGGTACTTTTTTGATGCAGGGTTTCTAAAGGCTTTGTAATTTGTGATTTATTATTCATTTGTCCATTTCTTTGTTTATTCATTTATCACTTCATTTTATTTGTACGTATACATATTTGTTCATTTATTTTTTATGTTACTCATTTCCTCTTGAAATTGTACCATGAATATATTCTGCAGTTACAGTATAGCTATATAGTTCTGATGAACATTATGTGCCACGGGCTATGGTATTAGGGGTGCATCCTATATGAAGGTGTCTTGTATATGTATACTGTATTGCATAGGTATACTGTAACGAGTGAATGATTGCCATCGTGAAATCAATATTGTTGGGGTTTTGAACTGTAAGTTGGGGATTTTAATTGTAATAAAGTCAGGTGGGAAATTTTTTAAAGTGAAGGAAGTGAAAATACTTGGGGTAATAGATTGTTGAAACTGACATTGAACAATATGATGAAGTAATGGATATAGGGGAGAAGACTTTACAGGAACTACCACGTGTAGGTCTCACGGCCTCTTGTAGCTTCTTTATTTTCTCATGTTCTTATTGTTTCTCATTAAATGGTGTTTACTTTATTTGCAGGTGAGGCCAAGGTGCCAGTTGCAGACTGTGATCAAAAGCACTATGATTCCCAGGAGAAGAAGACCTACACCCTGCAGGAGTACATACAGTACTGGAACACTGCCAGGGAATCATCAGAGGGAAAGAAGTTGTGCCTTTATCTGAAGGTAAAGCTCCTCTTTTATCAATCACCCTATGCATATTGCTTATTCAGTATCACTATGGACTTACGGATCAATTGTTATTGGTGCCTGTCTTGTAGAACTGTGGCAAGGGTGTGGCCATGATAGAAGAGTTTCCATCACTCAAATTTAAGTCGAGCCACTCTCAGTTAATGAGCAATGAGTAGTTAAATCCACTGCAGATGCTCTCTGCTGCCCCATGTGGTAGAGCAGTGTGTGTGAACAGTGTGAACCATGTAATGGTGACAGGTCAAGCTGTTTCCCTCTGATGGTGTTATTTATTTATTTTCGTTACTCCAAGTTAAACCTCTGCTTCAGTGCCCCTCTGATAGTCTGCACTTAAGCTTTGCCATACTGCCTTTGATACTGCCACTAATTTTATCATGTAAATGAAGGTAATGATATAAGTTTAGTAGGTATCTAATTTTGAATTTAGGATGTGATGTGATATTCCAAACTCAAAATCATTAAATAGAAAAAAATTATGATATACTACAGTGGCCGCAAAAAAAATGTATACATTTTGACCGCAAGAAAAATGTATACACCCGAAAGCGCGTAAAGATTTCACCTTCGTTCCCGCCATATAAATGGTGGGCGGAGCTAGTGAGGAGGGAGGGAGGTGGAGGGAGTCTCCCTCCACCCCACCACCAACACACAACCACACTCAGTGCTTTTCGAGAGCTGATAGAGAGAGGGTGGTTTTACGCATGCTCCGGACCGCCCTTTTTGACTTGGCAGCGAACCTTGGAGTGTTATATTTCGGCTTCCACTTGTCAGAATGGGACGTAACAAACTTTCAAATGAAGAGAAGACCCGTGCCCTTACCCTCCTGAAGGAAGGAGCATCTGTGATACGTGTGGCCGCAGAGGTGAACGTTACACGCATGGCGATTTACAACCTGAAGAAAGCTGTTGAGTCATTGCCACCCGGTACCGTTCCGCCAAGGAAACCTGGTTCTGGAGCCCCCCAAAAAACATCTCCTCGGACTGACAAAATTATGAGGCGTGAAGTATTGAATGTTCCTGCAATAACTGCCGCAGAACTGAAGAAAAAGCATCCAGCTTTGTTAGGAAACGTCTCTGTTCGCACCATTCAACATCGCCTGCAAATTTCGCTGAAATTACCAACCCGCCGCGCCGCCAAAAAGCCTTTACTGACAGAAGCTATGAAGAAGAAGCGGCTTTCCTTTTGTAAGAGATACCGGCAGTGGACACCAGAGCAGTGGAAGAAGGTCATGTTCAGTGATGAAAGCACTTTTAGACTGGTTAGGATGGCTTCAACGACAGTGCGCCGTCCAAGTGATGTGTCACGGTACCACCCAAAATATACCGTGAAGACCGTGAAACACCCAGATAGCGTTATGGTTTGGGGTGGTTTCAGTGGCAATAAGGGCAGGGGAGGTCTGTACTTCCTCCCAAAGAATGTTACCATGAAAGGGGCAAATTACATTGAAGTGTTACGTGATCATCTGTTAGTGCCCTATGCCATTCACGAGTGCGAGGTGTTCATGCAAGATTCTGCCCCTGCCCACCGGTCCAAAGTTGTTCAAAAGTTCCTAACAGACAATAACATCCCTGTGTTGGACTGGCCTGGCAATTCCCCGGACCTAAATCCGATTGAAAACACCTGGAATGAGATGAAAAAGGCGATCGCGAAGAAACGGCCGACGAACATCAACGAGCTGAAGCAGGCCCTGACGAAGCTGTGGGTGGAAATGGACCTCTCCTACTTCACCAAACTCGCCACTTCCATGCCCAAGAGGATTGGGATGGTCATCCAATACAAGGGAAACATGACCAAGTACTAATATGTGAATAAGAAACCTGTGTCACTGAAACTAAAGTACTGTAAGTTACATATTGTTGTTTTATTGTCCGAAAATTATAAATGTATACATTTTTTTTGCGGCCACTGTATATCAGAATTAATGAGCTTCAACTAACAAATTTTACAAAAAAGTCTACAAGTATCATACATACAAAATAGTCTACAAGTACCATACATACAAAATAGTCTACAAGTACTGTACATAGAAAATAGTCCACAAGTACCGTACATAGAAAATAGTCTACAAGTACCATACATACAAAATAGTCTACAAGTACCATACATACAAAATAGTCTACAAGTACCGTACATAGAAAATAGTCCACAAGTACCATACATACAAAATAGTCTACAAGTACCATACATACAAAATAGTCCACAAGTACCATACATACAAAATAGTCTACAAGTACCATACATACAAAATAGTCCACAAGTACCATACATACAAAATAGTCTACAAGTACCATACATACAAATAGTCCACAAGTACCATACATACAAAATAGTCTACAAGTACCGTACATACAAAATAGTCCACAAGTACCATACATACAAAATAGTCCACAAGTACCGTACATAGAAAATAGTCCACAAGTACCATACATACAAAATAGTCTACAAGTACCATACATACAAATAGTCCACAAGTACCATACATACAAAATAGTCTACAAGTACCATACATACAAAATAGTCCACAAGTACCATACATACAAAATAGTCTACAAGTACCGTACATACAAAATAGTCCACAAGTACCATACATACAAAATAGTCTACAAGTACCGTACATAGAAAATAGTCCACAAGTACCGTACATACAAAATAGTCTACAAGTACCATACATACAAATAGTCCACAAGTACCATACATACAAAATAGTCTACAAGTACCATACATACAAAATAGTCTACAAGTACCATACATACAAAATAGTCTACAAGTACCATACATACAAAATAGTCTACAAGTACCATACATACAAAATAGTCTACAAGTACCATACATACAAATAGTCCACAAGTACCATACATACAAAATAGTCCACAAGTACCATACATACAAAATAGTCCACAAGTACCGTACATACAAAATAGTCCACAAGTACCATACATACAAATAGTCCACAAGTACCATACATACAAAATAGTCCACAAGTACCATACATACAAAGGGCTATATTCAAGAATGCTCGTCAAATCAAATCCCGGCCGGTGGAGATTTTCCACCGTCGTACCTCCACTGGTGACATCTACAAGAACTGCCCCGACTGGTGGATATTTGACAGGCGTACCAACACAAGCGAGCCCAAAGCGGCATCAGTATTTTGACTGTTTTATACATATCTAATACATTTTACTAGTGAAATTTATCATTTCTGACATTAAAATAATAGCTAAGTTAGTGTTCGCCACTTGTCTGAGGCGTTGGTGCAGAAAAAATTGGCCTGAGTGATGCGTGCGAGTACATTTGAACAGCCCGCCACCACTGCTCCACACAATGGCTGCCCTCCACCCTCCCGCCGCCGCCTGGCTTCCTCACAAGTTCACACACCTATATAAGGCCTCCTGGACCAGATTTTACCTTAATGATGACACGTGTGCATTCACAAGGTATGAATGTTACTCTCGGTTGTGTTGAAAACTCTCCTGTAATGGTCTGGGAAGAAATACGATGGAATGAGTGGAGAGCGGGATGAAGGGGGGATGTGCAAGTTGTCGGGAATCAGCTGACATTACCTCCACCCCTGAGCTCGACGTGTCGCGTCGTATTTTGATTCTTGTATACCAAAAACCGACAACGGGTGGAGAAAAATTCTTGAATATGGCCCAAAATAGTCCACAAGTACCATACATACAAAATAGTCCACAAGTACCATACATAGAAAATAGTCTACAAGTACCATACATACAAAATAGTTACAAGTACCATACATACAAAATAGTCTACAAGTACCATACATACAAAATAGTCCACAAGTACCATACATACAAAATAGTCCACAAGTACCATACATACAAAATAGTCCACAAGTACCATACATACAAAATAGTCTACAAGTACCATACATACAAAATAGTCCACAAGTACCATACATACAAAATAGT
Source organism: Chionoecetes opilio (assembly GCA_016584305.1). NCBI lineage: Eukaryota > Metazoa > Arthropoda > Malacostraca > Decapoda > Majidae > Chionoecetes > Chionoecetes opilio. The sequence continues at coordinate 269,677 of JACEEZ010022590.1, forward strand.
CTACAAGTACCATACATACAAAATAGTCCACAAGTACCATACATACAAAATAGTCTACAAGTACCGTACATAGAAAATAGTCCACAAGTACCATACATACAAAATAGTCTACAAGTACCATACATACAAAATAGTCCACAAGTACCATACATACAAAATAGTCCACAAGTACCATACATAGAAAATAGTCCACAAGTACCATACATACAAAATAGTCTACAAGTACCATACATAGAAAATAGTCCACAAGTACCATACATACAAAATAGTCCACAAGTACCGTACATAGAAAATAGTCCACAAGTACCGTACATAGAAAATAGTCCACAAGTACCGTACATAGAAAATAGTCCACAAGTACCATACATACAAAATAGTCTACAAGTACCATACATACAAATAGTCCACAAGTACCATACATACAAAATAGTCTACAAGTACCATACATACAAAATAGTCCACAAGTACCGTACATAGAAAATAGTCCACAAGTACCGTACATACAAAATAGTCCACAAGTACCATACATGCAAAATAGTCTACAAGTACCATACATACAAAATAGTCTACAAGTACCATACATAGAAAATAGTCCACAAGTACCGTACATACAAAATAGTCCACAAGTACCATACATACAAAATAGTCCACAAGTACCATACATACAAAATAGTCAAGTACCGTACATAGAAAATAGTCCACAAGTACCGTACATACAAAATAGTCCACAAGTACCGTACATACAAAATAGTCCACAAGTACCATACATACAAAATAGTCCACAAGTACCATACATGCAAAATAGTCCACAAGTACCATACATACAAATAGTCCACAAGTACCATACATACAAAATAGTCCACAAGTACCATACATACAAAATAGTCCACAAGTACCGTACATACAAAATAGTCCACAAGTACCATACATACAAATAGTCCACAAGTACCGTACATACAAAATAGTCCACAAGTACCATACATACAAAATAGTCCACAAGTACCATACATACAAAATAGTCCACAAGTACCGTACATACAAAATAGTCCACAAGTACCGTACATACAAAATAGTCCACAAGTACCGTACATACAAAATAGTCCACAAGTACCGTACATACAAAATAGTCCACAAGTACCTTACATACAAAATAGTCCACAAGTACCATACATACAAAATAGACCACAAGTACCGTACATACAAAATAGTCCACAAGTACCATACATACAAAATAGTCCACAAGTACCGTACATACAAAATAGTCCACAAGTACCATACATACAAATAGTCCACAAGTACCATACATACAAAATAGTCCACAAGTACCATACATACAAAATAGTCCACAAGTACCATACATACAAAATAGTCCACAAGTACCATACATACAAATAGTCCACAAGTACCATACATACAAAATAGTCCACAAGTACCATACATACAAATAGTCCACAAGTACCATACATACAAATAGTCCACAAGTACCATACATACAAAATAGTCCACAAGTACCATACATACAAAATAGTCCACAAGTACCATACATACAAAATAGTCCACAAGTACCGTACATACAAATAGTCCACAAGTACCATACATACAAAATAGTCCACAAGTACCATACATACAAAATAGTCCACAAGTACCGTACATACAAAATAGTCCACAAGTACCGTACATACAAAATAGTCCACAAGTACCGTACATACAAAATAGTCCACAAGTACCATACATACAAAATAGTCCACAAGTACCATACATACAAATAGTCCACAAGTACCATACATACAAATAGTCCACAAGTACCGTACATACAAAATAGTCCACAAGTACCGTACATACAAAATAGTCCACAAGTACCGTACATACAAAATAGTCCACAAGTACCATACATACAAAATAGTCCACAAGTACCTTACATACAAAATAGTCCAGAAGTACCGTACATACAAAATAGTCCACAAGTACCGTACATACAAAATAGTCCACAAGTACCTTACATACAAAATAGTCCACAAGTACCGTACATACAAAATAGTCCACAAGTACCATACATACAAAATAGTCCACAAGTACCGTACATACAAAATAGTCCACAAGTACCATACATACAAATAGTCCACAAGTACCATACATACAAAATAGTCCACAAGTACCATACATACAAATAGTCCACAAGTACCATACATACAAAATAGTCCACAAGTACCATACATACAAAATAGTCCACAAGTACCATACATACAAATAGTCCACAAGTACCATACATACAAAATAGTCCACAAGTACCATACATACAAATAGTCTACAAGTACCATACAAACAAAATACAGTAAAACCTCTCGTATTCGGACCCTCATTATTCGGACTTTGACATAATTCGGACCTCCCTCTTTTTTTTTTTAGGGGTCAAAATTTCCTAGCTATATATACTACACCTAGATTTATTTTATTATTATTATTATTATTTTTTTTTTTTTTTTTTTTATTTTTTTATTATTTTTTTTTTATTAGGGGTCAAAATGTCCTAGCTAATATATACACCTAGACTTTTTTATTTTATTTTTTATTTTTTTAGGGGGCGAAATTTCCTAGCTAATAATATATACACCTAGATTAATTATTATTTTTTTTTTTATACATATCCCCCCATATATAATCCCCCCATTATTCGGATCCTTGCATTACTCGGACCACTCCTTGGCCCAATTAGTCCGAATATGAGAGGTTTTACTGTAGTCCATAAGTTCCGTACATACAAAATAGTCCACAAGTACCATACATACAAATAGTCCACAAGTACCATACATACAAATAGTCCACAAGTACCATACATACAAATAGTCCACAAGTACCATACATACAAATAGTCTCATATGATGAAAATTGTGAGTCAGTGCAGCTTACTCTAGTTTGTAACTCAACAAAATGAATTTGATTCGTAAGATTGGATAATGTTTTCTTGATGTGTGGGAGGCTCTTGTTCTGTAATAGTGTGGTAGTAATTGAAGTGTGGATTGAAAACTTGACCAACATAGAAATGTGTAATAGTAAAACTACCTTATTTATTTTAGGATTGGCACTTTGTCCAAGCATATCCTGACTATGGTGCCTACACTACCCTTCAGTACTTTGCATCGGACTGGCTCAATGAATTCTGGGAAGGTCGTAAGGATATCCAGGATGATTACCAGTTTGTCTATGTAGGACCCAAGGGCAGCTGGTGAGTGGTCGCCCCTCACCCGTGCCTCACCTGTCAGGAAGAAAGTATGGATCCTCATAACTTGTTCCTCCCGTTGAGTTGTACTTTATTCTTATAGATCAATATTTTGTCTCGGAATAAATGATGAATACAAGTGAGAAGTGACGTACTGATGAGTGAGAGAATGTAAATGGTGATGCAAATAAGATGTTTAGGGATAGATAGGGACGGATATAGGGAGTTTTAAAAGGAGGCTAGACAATTTCATGGATGGGGATGAAAGGTGGATGTAGGTAGTGTTAAGTAACAGAACTACCACGGGCTCTTGTAGCTTCCTTATGTTATTATGTTTGAGGTCTTCAGAAGGGGATTGTTGTGTGAAACTGAGGGAGCTTTGGGGATGAAAGTAGCAAAGGTGGTTAAGAAGGGGAGGGTGGAGGTTAAGGTAGCAGTGAAGGAAAAAAGATGCTAACAAGAACACACCGGAAAGAAACATGCCAGAGTGCAAGAGAAACGAACGATCAATGAAATATTTGAAAATTATTGAATGTAAAAGGGGGATGAAACTTGAAAGGTGAGAGTAAAAGGAGAGCAGATGAAGATTTTGGAAGCCAACTAAGTTAGAATTACATACAAAGAGGATAAGTCATTACATTGGAAGGAAGTTAATTATGAGTGAGACCGGGAAATGAAGGGAATGAGAGGAAAGAGGTGAATGTAAGGATGTTAAAAGAGAAACAGGCTGTGAAAATAATTTGGATTTAATATTGTAAAAGTTGAATGAATGCCGAGCGAAGGTGCCTAGGAATGACAGGTGGCTGTGGGAGGGTGCATGGACAAGAGGTAATCAAAAGGGAGGAAATGAAGAGAATGATTGAAATTTCGAAGAATGGAAATATTTTTGCTATTTGGTTGAAATAGATTACTCCTAGATACAAGCATTTCAAAGTATGCTAGAAAGAATTAATGCCATTACGAATGCGGTTCTGGAACCAATTAAGTCTGTAGCATCTTTGACTGTATGTGTATCCACTCCATTATCCATTGGATAATGTCCTTCCAGTACATGAATTGTTGTTTTACTTTGAATGGACTTCGGCATTTTATAACACTGTGAATGATAGTTTAGAAAATTTATATTTAAAAATTTTGATTTATCCATGATACATCCCACCAAATAATGTAAAAATGGAAACACCAAGTGTGACATCATTGCTGTGATCCCCCTGACAGGAGCCGGGGTCCAAGTATCTCGAGGCATTAAAATGACCAGCCTGTCACAAATCTGTGGTAGAAACATTGTCAATTAATTGTCGGTAAGGAACAGGATCATGACATTCTTAACATCATATCGATCAAGGAAGTACTTTAAGAAATTAATTTCAAAAAATTTATGTATATAATGATTTGAATAATTTGGTTTCAGGACCCCCTTCCACGCCGACGTCTTCCGCTCCTACAGCTGGTCCACCAACATCTGTGGACGTAAAAGATGGGTGTTTTATCCCCCGGGCGAGGAACAGTATCTCCGCGACACATATGGCACGCCTGTTTATGACATTGAATCCCCTGAATTGAGGTTAGTCTTTGAATATGAGATTTTCTTTCTCTTTTCTCTCTCCGTTGTACGTCTGGGCCTATAGTGCTGGACTGCTGGTAGGCTGTTACTCTCCAGGGTTCTGATAGTTGGCCCTTGCTCATGGTGGGGCAGACAGTATTATTATAGTATTGCCTGGGATAATATCAAAAGAATGGAGGAGAAAATGATAAAGAGTACAGGCACTCCCCTACATACAGTAGTTGTATGCTACAACAACATTTGCATGTATTTTTTTATGCTGGGAGAGACGTGATTTTCCGATACGCGGCTCATAGACCTGCTACATAGACTGTGTCTTGTAAGGGACTGATGTATTTTCAGTCACTCATTTAGAATTCAACCTCTTCGTTCAATTTTGCCTCTGCTAAAGAAAATGCAAGTGCCTTGTGCAAGAAATCATTCTAAAGTTGCATTACCTTAAGTTTCTTTCAATATTGTAAAGTGGATGATTTTCTTTCCTCAGGGATTCCTCAAAATATCCTAAAGCAGCCTCTGCCTCAGGCCGCCTTGAAGTGATACAAGAGCAAGGACAGACAGTGTTTGTGCCCTCAGGATGGCACCATCAGGTCTGGAATCTTGTAAGTTTGGGATCTAAGGTTTGATGGTTTGATACAGGTTTATAGTCTTGTGCAAAAAATTGTCCATGTTTCCTTATTGTTAGTTTTATATTCCAGTACAGTAAAATCAAAGCAGGATAATACCAAGAAATCTGTCTTTTGTCATGTGCCACCCCTTGTTTTGGGGTAGGCCAGTTATATATGAAAATATGTACACACGCACAGAGCTGGGCACTAAATACATTGAATGTATTTAAATACTAGATACTAAATACATGGGGAGAAATGTATTTAAATACTAAGTACATTTTACGAATGTATTTAAATACTAAATACATCAATTGTATTTGAATACATTTGTAAATACATTTTAAATACATACAAATTTTAACATGTCCGGAAAAAAATGGATTTCCTTAGATTTTGGGTTTCCTTAGAAATTTCCTTCTCAGGTCTAAATTTGCTTAAAATAAGGAAATTTCCTTTAAAGTGGAAACACTGGTTCACTGTAAAGCCCGGTTCCCACCATCCCGCTTGTACGGCCGCCATACAACAACAAAGACGTCACAACAAAGTCTACCGCACCGCTGTACGGCTGCCGTACAAAGTTAAATTCAAGTCATCTCTCCCGCTCGGCGGTGTCCGCTCGAGCGGAGTTGCCAACTGTGCCCAGTTACCACAAATACCACTCAAGCGGTGATGATGGTGACGTCATTGTTGAGCGGTGTTGTTGTAAGACGGTCGTACAAGCGGGCTGATGGGAACCGGCCTTAACATCAGGGTTGCCAGATAGTTGGGCGGGTTTATGGCCAAATTAACTGATAAAAAAGTATTAAAATTTTTATATAATAGAGTATACTCATAAAAGTATTTAAATACTGTATTTAATTAAATACATGACAACCAATGTATATTCTAAATACATTTCTAAATACACAAATGTATTTAAATACTGCCCAGCTCTGCACACGCATAAATCTTTATGTATATACTAGCCGCAAAGCCGCCCTCCGGGCGGACTTTTTGGCTAGCTCCTGCGGAGGGCTATTGGTGGTGGGCCTTCGGCCCACCAAACACGGACTTTCCAGATAGCCCCTTCTAACTTTCCTGAAATCATGGATGTAGAAATGTATGTATTCCCCCCACCCATTCACTCACCCATTACCCATCACCCCCCACCCATTCACTCACCCATTACCCATCACCCCCCACCCATTACCCATCACCACACACCCATTCACTCACCCATTACCCATCACCCCCCACCTATTCCCTCACCCATCACCCCCCACCCATTCACTCACCCATCACCCCACACCCATTACCCATCACCCCACCCATTCACTCACCCATTACCCATCACCCTACATCAAGGTTTCCTCAATTCTCGCAACCCACTTTTTTCTCACAATTATCGCTAATAGGCTGCTAAAAAAAAGGAGAAAAAAAGTGATCGGATCATCTCATAATTGGGCTTAAAACCTTCCCCTGGTCAACCCGGTTCCAAAAATGTGCCATATGAGGTGATTGCGCCACGGGGGGCGGAACCTATACCAGACACACACACACACACACACACACACTTTCGCTTATATTTACCATTACCCCCCACCTATTCCCTCACCCATTCACTCACCCATCACCCCACCCATTCACTCACCCATTACCCATCACCCTACATCAAGGCTTCCTCAATTCTCGCAACCCACTTTTGTTTTCACAATTCTCGCTAATAGGCTGCTAAAAAAAAAAGAGAAAAAAAAAGTGATCGGATCATCTCATAAGTGGGCTTATGACCTTCCCCTGGTCAACCAGATTCCAAAAATGTGCCATATGAGGTGTTTGCGCCACGGGGGGCGGAACCTATACCACACACACACACACACAGCAGACAGACAGACAGACAGACGACACACTTTCGCTTATATTATTATAGAAGATAGATAGATATAGTTATATATTGCATGTGTAAATTACCACAGATTAACCATTTTGTTATTTGCAGGAAGATACAATCTCTATCAACCACAACTGGTTGAATGGCACAAACATCAACATAGCTTGGGAGTTCCTGGTAGAATCTCTCAACCAAGTAAGAATTTTTTTTATTCTACTTTCATTGTTTATAATTTGTAAAAACATAAAAGTTAAGACAAGGAACTGGGTGGCTGCTCCATATTGCTGATCATATGTGGTATGTGTTTTTTGTCTGCAGGTGGAGTATGCCATCGAGGACTGCAGCAGCATGGATGAATGGCCGGAGCAATGTCAGCTGCTGCTTCGGGCCACCCATGGTATGGACTACCATGAATTCTATTTACTGCTTCGCACAATTGCTCGTCGGAGGATCAACTTGATACAAGGTGGGTCATTTAATCTCACTTATTTGTACATAAGCTTTCTTTAGGCAATGTAACTTTTTTCTCTTTTAACAGGACTTGCTTTTGTAAAGATGAATAATATATTTTTTCTTTTTACATCATAAGTCTGGCTAAGGGGGAAATATTTAAAGGAATAACAAAAAGTCCGCTATGCTGCCTGACACTATGAATCAGACAAGAAGACATTTCATAAAGTGGGACGAGCCAATTTATTTACAGGTTTAGAATAACGAGATAAGGGTGTGACACAAAGATGCAGTTTAGTCTGTTTATTAATAAAATCACATGGGAACTAAAAATATATCTGTTTTCATGGGGTTCAATAGAACTTGAAAGGCCTCTCCACTTGAAGGCTGAGTATTCTAGTGTCTCCAACCGCAAACCTGCCATCGGTGTAAAACAACTTTTATACATATTTTAATCTCGTCATATAAATATATAAGTAATTTTAAGCATTTTCACATAAAGTCAATATCTCAATGTTCTTCAGTACCGATGTGCATTCATATATACACAGATTGCATCACATCATAATATGCAAATTGATTACGCTTATAATACCGATCTTGCATAATTTAGAAGGAAAAAATAATGTTGATTATGAGTATCTTCCTACTTTATATTTTCCTCTTTCCTACCTAAGGCTTCCTAAATATGTGTGGTGGCCTTAAGTCCAGAGCAGCTCGTTCACAAAAAACACATTAATTAGCCATATAGTCAGTGCCGAGACACGGGCGAAGAATGTCTCCATATTCTCCGCATGTTGAAGGAGGCAATGTATAGGGATGGGTTGGGTCTCCCCTTCCTTGATACAAAATCCTACAAAAGCCCTGAGAGTACTTTATAATACATTTGTTTTATTCGTTAACTTTTTAGGAAGTGAAGATGTGACCAGTTTTGGGCATTGGCATCTTGGTAAGAATCACGCAACATATGACTTGAAGAGAATCCAAGGGTGTCTTGAGAAGCTCCTGGATGATCAGCGCGTGGAACAGCTGAGAATATTTACCGAGACAGAGGAGCCACCCGTTCAGCTCTTGGAGGAGGTAGCAGTGGCTCTGTCCTGATGATGCAGAGGTAATGTCTTATACTTACCCTATTGGATATGTCCATCATATACTTTAGGTATAGATTTACACGTGTGTTCATACTGATTAGTACAGGATACCTTTAGTAATTTCCTTTGTCTTTCTAGTAAAATTATGAGATATACAGTTTGAAAAACAGATCTATATTATTCAGTGGGACACAGACAGATTACCATGGAACTAGGAAATGCTTTCCAAGGAAGCTTCTCATTTCAACAACAATATATCATATTATATGAGCATTCGTTAAGAGACTATCAATTTAAAAATTTCTAATTTCACGCTCTTTCGCTGTTCGAGCAATATCTGTTTGGTTATACCTGCCTACTTATTCTCAATATTTGAGTAGCTACCTAGCATTATCCTTCTATTGTTTGTATGTCTATCATTGTTAGAAAATAATGTGTGATATCTGTGACATGCCTAGTGGTGTACAGGTACAAATGATGGTCCCTCGTGATATTCAATGAACCACTGTATATGAAAACATGTATTTGTACAAATACATAGTAAACACTCAATGGGTTAACGTGGTAATGATAAATTTTGTTAGTACATTAATTTATAAGTGTTGCGAAAGCAGATATTTCAGCTTGGTGGGCTGTTGGGAGCCCACGGGCAGGGCGAAACAGGAATAAGAGGGACGCTGACTGCGGAGATTGTGTGCTAGCCTCTCCTCTCCCCCTTCTGAGACAGTGCTCCTGCCCTGGGCACGTATAGACAGTGCCGGAGGAAGTACAGGGAGGTCCCGAAGATACGAGCAGTTAGGTTCCACCTGGCATACTCGTAGAGCGAAATCTCGTATAACGAAACACATAACTAATGGTAAAATATTTGGTTCCAGGACCCCATCAATTAAAAGAAAGAAAAAAAAAGGTGTTTTTCAAGCTAAAATAACTATAGCAAACACAACAAACTCTCAAATATAGGGCTCTATATACCACACCACCGCACAAAACACAGTGAATTAAGAGTGTGACAGCACAGTAGGACAGGGCACAAATAAGTCACAATAAGCACATTAAGTAAACTAGCAAATCACTAAAATCGACTCACAAGGCACAATACATACAAGCAACAAAGACGTTGTATGTATTCTTGGGGACGCCGCGTGATGATACACTAGACTCGAGAGGGTACGGTAGGTAAGGGACAAGGGAGAGGTGCGCAGACCTCTTCCACTGCCCACAAACTCTTCTCTGGGCTTCTGAATCATTGTACATCGTTCACTTTTCCTCACGTTTTCCCCAACTGAGACACGAGAGCTGGCTATTTCCACCCCTCACACCCTCCCCACACACGCTGCACCTCTCACTCGCCTCGTCTATGACTTCGTCGTACATTGACGTATTTTGACGCTAAAACAAGGCTCGAGATAGGTTGGCAAGCGCATGTTGTTGTCTGCCTGCAGTGATGTGAATTTTTGTAGGCCACATAGTCATACCGAGCCACCAGAATTATCATATTTTCAGATTGATTATCGTACAACCTTAGGTAAAATCAGTCTGTAAATGACTTTATAATTTTAGTAAATAACTTGTCATTTACTTTAGTAAATAACTTGTCATTTACTTTAGTAAATAACTTGGTAGTTTTACTCACCCCAGTTTGAATGTCCTAGCATTGGATTTTCGATCTCGTATGTTGAAAATAGACCCTAATTTACACATCTCGTATCATCGGATTCTCGTATATCGAATGCTCGTATAACGGGACCTCCCTGTATTGAAGTGTTTGTACCTTCAGTGACAGTGTGTATAGAAACTGACGGAATTAGAAAGCCCTGCTCTGCTCTGTCCCCCAATACAACTGTAATGCTATAAACTTGTTCATATGTAAATATGAGAAAGAAAAGGAACAGTTTCCCTTCTCCCTTGACTCTCCCTAAGTTGAAAGTCTCGAGTTGCTTGTAGTGTCCCCTCAGCCCAGCAGTTCGGTTAACGACACTTCACCCTCTTGTTCGGGAGATCCAAGACTGGTTATTCCGACAATCCATACGCCACAAAACAATTTGCTTCTGCTGGGTACCGAGTCACGTGGATATCTCAGGCAACGAACGCGTTTATTCTTTGGCGCGCTCGGCCACTATGTCCCAATACCCCCGTTTCTCAAACTTGCCAGCTTCCGACTACTACCCTTCCTTTAAATCTTTCCTATTCGACCGCTGGCAATCCTCCTGGACCACTTTCTCTGCCAATAAACTTCGCCTGATCAAACCCTCTTCTCTCCATGGTCAAATCCTTACCACTCTAATAGACGTTGGGAGACTGCTCTCGCACGCTTACGCATAGGCCATACCAACTTCACACACTCCTATCTCATGTCACGCTCCTCCCCAACCCTCTGCACACCCTGTCAAGTTCCTCTCACTGTCCAACATGTCCTAATATCCTGCCCGTTTCAGTTCCTTCCCTCATTTGTCCTCCCTTTCCCGACCTCCCTGTCTTGCGGACATTCTCCCGGAATCCCCCTCCTTCTCCCTGGAAAATTTAACCTCCTTCCTCCAGCAAATCCACATCCTACATCTGATCTAACCATCCTGCTGTAAAATTCTGTTCTTTCCTCCTCCCTTATCGTTTCACTATTATTCTTTAACCCCTCCCCTTTATATGATTTACCATAGTGCCATATGACCTCTGATGTCTGTCGCATTCACCTTTTTAGGCATTAAATCAATCAATTGGTTAACGACATGACTCCCCTTTTCTCCCAAATTTCCTCCTGTTTTGCTGCTCTCAGACTTACGAGAGTGGTTCCTGTGCCATCAGTTGGATAGCAGGGAAGGACATGGTCATTTCAATAATTACTTTTGACTCATAGAAGAATAATGCTTTTGCTTAATCAAATTATTCAAAGGTTATGTTAGCAGAAAATAGTAAGCAGGTAGGTCAGGTCAATATTGCCAAAATTCTTATAATTGAGCGGAGATTGCTTGTATAGTGAAATACAGTAATCTCGCGTTATCCGGCGCATAGCAGTCAAGACCTTGCCGGATAACGTCGAAAGCCGGATAATGCATCACTACCCCCTAGGCCCCTCCGGCACCCACGAACCCAATAATAACCAGCGAAAATGATGATAGCAGTAATAATAATAACAATAATAATGGCTAGAACAATATAACTAATATTAAAAACATTAATCCCCGTGTAGTGGGGGCCATCGGCGCAACACACGCTAGCAGTTTTGGCGGGCGCGGGACCGTGACGTCATGGCGGTTCCTGCAACTCACTCTGTTTACGAGCCGAATGCGCACCGAATTATCCGGCGAAAAGAAGTGCATATCGCGCCGAAATAAACGCCAGAATTTTTGCCGGATAATGCATCACATGGACGAATAGTGTTTTAATACAGCCGAATTGCTGGCGCCGGATACGGATATTAGAACGACGGAAAAACAGGAGATTACTGTAAGTTGAAAGTTAATAAATCTTGTATCACTGAATTCTCATTTAAGAAATGCTCGTATGACACGATATCACTGTTTTAAACAAAACTGTACTCAGTATATTGCACAGTATTCAAGAGTATTTTGAGCTACACTTAAGCCACAGGAACAACTTTTGTATGTAATGGAGCTCATGTACTAACATTGTATGTTTGTTCAAGCGTTTTCCATAATTTCTCAGAAATAATCCTTTTTAGGCTTCAGTGAAGTGACAATACCTCCTCTTTCTGCAGTGGTTGCAGCTGGACTGGGCCTGGCAATGAAAGCATCAGGAATGGCACTGTGGTGAGGGAGTTCCATTTACATGGCAGATGGGTAACATGTCAAGTGATATAGTAACAAATACTAAAACATGGTGCCAGATAGCTTTAACTTAGCATACATTGTGACTGAATTTGAGTTTTACATGGCCTTAGACTGGATCCTAAAATTAAGCAAAACACAAAAATGTTGGTGCTTGCATGTCTGGCAATTGCAACACCCGATCCATGTCATTGTCTCATGGGAAGGTGGCTTTGGCACACATGTTGAATTAGGAAGTTGCAACCTGTTACAATAATAGAAACATGTCAATAAAATTTATAATCAAATCAATTACCCATTAATTAGTATTTTCCTATTTTTCCTCTACAGTAGATAACTTGTCCGAGCTTTTCTGGCATGGATCTTGTTGCTAAATTAAGATAATTTTCAATAGAATTGCAAATGGTACATAATTATGCCCAAGTATGTGAAACCTCTGTGACTCCAACAATGGTATTCTATTGTCACAGCTTCTCGTATCTGCCATAATGACCACACCAACGATTTTAGATTAATAGATTAATTTGGATGGGCTTTCCAGCCAAACTATGGGTGTACGTGGACAATATGAAACTCCATATGAGCCCTTCAATTTACCTTAACTTAAGTCATTTCACATTAACCATTGAGGAGCACTTTCATATTAATTAATTGGAACATAAGAAAATAAGGAAGCTACAAGAGGCCGTGAGACCTACACGTGGTAGTTCCTGTTAAAGTTTTTAATCAGTTATTTTGTGTCAGTGCACTAACTTGTAGTGCCATTAGAATTCTTAAGAAAATGCGAGTAAACATGCAAAACATACACAGGAGGTTTTATCAAATGATGAAGCTAAGCTGAACCGAAAGATATTGCTAACATAATAGATAAACAGCATTCACTACATTTACCAGCCTAATGTTCCTCTTTAGCTAACTCAATCATAGATAAAATTAATTCAAATTCGGTGGATCAATTTTTCACACATTTTGAAGAAAAAATAACATAACATCTGATTTGTAATATCACAATTGGTCTTAGAAAATGCTATAAATATTCTAATCTTTACAAACTCAGATGAAAATAAAATATATTAACTTTTTCCATTCAAGCAACTGTACAAGCACTATGAACCATTTCATGGTTCTGGTGGTGGTTTGACTAACTTTAGCTTGTAGCCATCAGGCAAAGGGTTGTCTATCTTCATCTGCATGGAGTTCCGATCCACACAAGTCAGAGTCTGTGTCATGCTGTTCAAGGTCATCATCTCCTCTTGTGTTAAGATGAAATCATAAACCTGAAAGAGAATTAAAGTCAAATAAATAATGAGATGATACCAAATTATACAACTAATGTGGAAATCAATGAATCAGATCTTGGGTGTGTGACTCCCTATATTAATGAGCTGAAATCTTGCTATGAATGATATACATAGTCCACTGAAGCATTTTAGGATACATAGCATAAGCATATAGAGTTATATCCAGATAATGAAGGAAACAGTCAGAATAGTTCCGTGAAAATATGGAGAAGAGAGGATCCATCCATATCATATTATGATTGCAAAATTGTTATGAAAAAGGATGCATTGAAATTTATGGAAAATATGGCAAAGTGGCTGGCAGAGGACCGAAGACCATATTTGTTATTTTTTTTAACGAGGTGAAAAATCCTGACCCCTTGCTGCTCACTGACTGATATTTGATGCCGGAAGAAGGAAATACTACGCTTCTTCTAAATTTTAGCGGTACTTTATCATAGTTAACCATATTATCAGGTAAATCTAGGCATAATTTTAATCATGAGACCTTAAGATAGGATGGAATTTTCGTCTCGTTAAAAAAAGAAGAAGTATAGTTGGGAAGAGGGATGGAATGGCTCAGCATGAAAGAGCAAGGAAGGCAAATAGGCAGCGTGATTGGGGAGAAAATGTAACCTTAATTAGCAGTTATTAACTTGGTAGTTTCAGAGACTGGACTGAAAAGATGTTTTAAATATTCTAAATATCTAAAAAAAAGAGCAAAGATTTTATTTTGTTAATGCCACATGTGCATTAACAAATTCAGGGCTCCAAATATATCAAGAACTAATGAGTTATCATTCAACTATAGAAAGCAAGAGTGGAAAATGTAGTGAAGTAGCAGGGGAAGAATTGATTGATTTAATGCCAAATAAAAGGTGAATGTGCCAGACATCAGATGTCATATGGCACTATGGCAAAGCATAAAAAGGGGAGGGGTTATAGAGAAAGAGTGAAACGGTGAGGGAAGGAGAAAGGAACGGAATGTTACAGCAGGATGGTTAGATCAGATGCAGAATGTGGATTTGTTGGAGGAAGGAGGTTAAATTTTCCAGGGAGGAGGGGGATTCCGGGAGAATGTCCGCAAGACAGGGAGGTCGGGAAAGGAAGGACAAATGAGGGAAGGAACTGGAACGAGCAGGAGTAAGGTGGGGGCAGGATATTAGGACATGTTGGACAGTGAGAGGAGCTAGACAGGGTGTGCAAGCAGGAGGAGAAAACTGATAAGAGTGGAGAGAATAAACTGATTGGGTGCAGTCAGTTCGTACACAAGTTGTTTCGTACACCAGTAGATTTGTACACCAAAAAGTTGTTTCGTAGTCTATATGAAACCATAGTCGTTTCGTACGCTCAGCTCAGAGTTAAACTTGATTACTGGAGTTACGAAATGACACCAGATATGTACGAAAAAACTCAAAATCAGTGTACGAAACAATTAACAAAACCTGGGTACGAAACAACTTGTGTACGAAACTCCCTGTAACCAAACTGATTGGGATGAAAGAGGAATATGGTGTTGACTGATCAGCCGCAGTTGAAGACAAATTTCAGAAACTTGAGAAAAATGGCAAATTCAGCGACATCCACCATCTCATGATGAATCAACTACAGTATGATTGCAAAGATTGGAGTGGATATGTTTCACAGAGCCTCCTTGTATATCAAATTCTCAAATATTAAGGGTATTTATAAATGGATTGAATAGGAATGTTCCTGAACAACAACGACGACTGATTCATAAGTTTGTGTGTTTGTTTTCTTGTAGGTACAGACATAGCGTAATAGAAAGATAATGCTGTATCAAGTGATGTAAAAGTTGCATTGGATTGATTGATTGATTTAATGCCAAAAAAGGGGAAATGTGGAAGACATCAGAGGTCATATGGCACTATGGCAAAGCATAAAAAAGGGGAGGGGTTAGAGAGAAAGTGAAACGGTGAGGGAAGGGGAAAGGAACGGATTGTTACAGCAGGATGGTTAGATCAGATGAAGGTGGAGTATTTATTGCAGGAAAGAGATTAAATTACTCGGGGAGAAGTAGGGGGATTCCGTGATATATTATACAAGTGTGCAGCGTAGCGCCACTGTGCTGGGCAGGTTAGTGGCAGGAGGAAGGCAATGCATTAAAGTGTCCCGCGGCTGATACTCCCCATGTGTGTTGCAGCATCTTTATCTATATACTACTGGCTTTTTTACGAGGTGAGAAATCCTGACCCCTTGCTGCTTACTGACTGATATTTGATGCCAGGAGAAGGGAATACTATGCTTCTTCTAAATTTCAGCTGTATTTTATCATAGTTAACCATATTATCAGGTAAACAGAGGCATAACTTTAAGCATGAGACCTTAATATAGAATGGAATTTTCACCTCGTTAAAAAAAATAGACTATAGTGAAGCCTCTAAATTCATTGAACTTTATCACTACTTTGCAAATGATTGCATAGATAATTTTCAGTGGTAAAGGCAATAATAAGCAGACAACTGTATCAGCGAGCTTCCAGACCCAGAAAGCCGAACTGATGACCTTGCTTGCACAACAGACCAATATTCTTCAATATGAGTTCTGACATTCTTTCCAACATTTTAACCAAACCGTTCCTTAGATAAAAAGTTTAGTATGTATGGCCATTTGAAGCAGCAGGTTCAATTGTATTTCAGGCTGCAAGTGAAACAAAACACATGAACTGATAAGCAAGGTTGATTAAAGCATTGATTAATAAATGCTAGAATATTAATAAGCAAAATGAAAAAAAGGGGGAAAAAACAACACTACAGCATTTACTTTGTTACAGCACAGACAGCACAAACCTCCTGGCGCAGCACAGCACAAGGATGCGGGGATGGGCACTAAGGTACATGGTTAGGGTCCCATGACACATGGACATCACAGTGCAAGCTGTCTAGACTACTCATGGCACTCTCAGACAGAACAAAATCAAAGACCTGTAAGTGACAAAAGTTAGTGGAGAAAAAAAAAGATCTTGCTTTATCTAGATAAAGCTTATAAGTCTAAAAAAAACTCTGTTATGTTGTCCTCATGGCAGTACTAAAGAGGATAAGTTAATAATCTTTTAGGTCATAAAAAGTTAAGTGTCAAGAGTTAAAGGTGGGCTGTCCTTTTGAATATCCAGGCTGACAAATCACTCCTATGGGATGAGATTCTGACATATGACAAAACATTTATTGCCTTGTACATATGTCAACTGAATTCAATAGCATTTGACTTATTGTACATACATCAACTGAACTAAAAGTATGCCTTTGTTAACTAAATTGTTAAAGCCACCTTCAAAATATCTAACAAACATAAAGAAAGTGGGGATGTCAGATATCAAGCCAGCATCTCACTCTTCTATTCTATTTTCTTATTAATACTAAACTACACCACACGCTCACTTCTATTTTTCTACCTGAGAATTTTCCTTCACCCTGAGCTCCTTGGTGGACTTAGGGATGCACACCACCCTGTTCTGCAGGTTCCAGCGCAGGAGCACCTGAGCTGGCGACCTACAGTGCACCTTAGCAATCTCTTGAACTTGGGGATTGCTAAGAATCTGTCCATTACCTAGAGGACAGTAGCCCTACAACATAAAATAATATATATACAAAACAAGAATACAGTGTAAGCAAGTTTGAATCTTGAACACTTGTAAAGAAATATGGATGTGGAAAATTTTGAATCATAACCACCTACAACCAGTGGTGGCTCGTGATAAAATACAATGGAGGGACTGCAAGCTTTACACAACAGTAGGATGCACAAATTTTACCTATCTCAAGTATGAGTTGCAGTTGATATTCACGGATTTCAGGGCATGGTAGTAGTGGTGGTGGTAGAAGGGATGGTGGGGGTGGCAGTGTTGGTAGTAGAGGGGATGGCTGAGGTGGTGATGGTAGAATTACAGTATTACTTGAAAATAAAGTCGGTACCACTATATTTCAGTCTTTTCATTTAATGTCAGCTGGGATAAGTTGATGTTTTGCAAATACTTAACTCGATTTTCCATCGTCAGAGGGTAATTAAAGAAAGCACGATAAAACCACACCGTCTACACGCACTGTAAACACGAGAGGGACGAGACTCAGCTGCAGCTCATTGTGTTCACAAGTGGTGTGGCGGCGGCGCAGACATGAATCGTACAACAAATATGAAAGTAACTTACATTTAGGTTTGGTTTTAATGAAAATTAACTTAGTAACATATTGAAAATAACATAATTACTTTTTATCAAGATATAATTGTTGGGAGTGTATCAATTCTGCTGTCTCTCTAAAGGAATCATGCACCTGGCAGTGAGTGTCTGGGGGTGCTGCAGCTCTGCAGCCCTATGTCACGAGCCGCCACTGCCTACAAATATCAACCCCAAAATCTAAAGTAACATTATTGTACACTTTCCACATCCATCATTCTTTACAGTTGTTCAGATTTCATAGAAAAAGTAAAAATAGAAAATCACATCTGAGCTACCTGTGAATTCGCCCTCACACATTCAAGCTTAGTGGATTTGGGGATGGAAGGGACGTTACTCTGCACACTCCATCGGACAAGCACCTGAGCGGGACTCCTGCCATGTGCCTCAGCAATGGCCACCACACCCGGATCCCTGAGGGCCAGACCCTTAGCAAGTGGGGAATAGCCCTGTTTCATTAAATAAACATTCAACATTAAGTAGGTGCAATTCTTCAATCAATTTATATACACATGTGCCTCTGCGTGTACGAACTCAACTTCTGTGAACTTCAGTCATCCACACATTGTTACCAAAAACGAAAAATTTTTATAGAAAAAAAGGGATAAAAAAATCATTTAAAAAAGGTATCAAAACATATAAATAAATAAATCATAAATAAATAAGAATATTTATATATCTGTATTGTGCTATGAATTCAATCTAGTGTAGGGAGAATGTTATGTACTCACAAATTATGGCTATCTGTGAGGGGCCACCAAACCAAGTCTTGGCACATGCAGAGGCACCCGTGTTCCTCTATATCTCTTCAACTATGGGAGGCAATATTGTGTACGTTTTCTAAATATCTTACATCACTCAGTATTCAACAATTAAAAAATTCAGGATCTCTGTAAAAAAAAATAATGGAATGATAAATTAAGCATGTGTCATATTTCTGTCTCCCCATACTGATAAATTAAGCATGTGTCATATTTCTGTCTCCCCATACTGATAAATTGAGCATGTGTCATATTTCTGTCTCCCCATACTGATAAATTAAGCATGTGTCATATTTCTGTCTCCCCATACTGATAAATTGAGCATGTGTCATATTTCTGTCTCCCCATACTGATAAATTAAGCATGTGTCATATTTCTGTCTCCCCATACTGATAAATTAAGCATGTGTCATATTTCTGTCTCCCCATACTGATAAATTAAGCATGTGTCATATTTCTGTCTCCCCATACTGATAAATTAAGCATGTGTCATATTTCTGTCTCCCCATACTGATAAATTGAGCATGTGTCATATTTCTGTCTCCCCATACTGATAAATTAAGCATGTGTCATATTTCTGTCTCCCCATACTGATAAATTGAGCATGTGTCATATTTCTGTCTCCCCATACTGATAAATTAAGCATGTGTCATATTTCTGTCTCCCCATACTGATAAATTAAGCATGTGTCATATTTCTGTCTCCCCATACTGATAAATTAAGCATGTGTCATATTTCTGTCTCCCCATACTGATAAATTAAGCATGTGTCATATTTCTGTCTCCCCATACTGATAAATTAAGCATGTGTCATATTTCTGTCTCCCCATACTGATAAATTAAGCATGTGTCATATTTCTGTCTCCCATACTGATAAATTGAGCATGTGTCATATTTCTGTCTCCCCATACTGATAAATTAAGCATGTGTCATATTTCTGTCTCCCCATACTGATAAATTGAGCATGTGTCATATTTCTGTCTCCCATACTGATAAATTAAGCATGTGTCATATTTCTGTCTCCCCATACTGATAAATTAAGCATGTGTCATATTTCTGTCTCCCCATACTGATAAATTAAGCATGTGTCATATTTCTGTCTCCCCATACTGATAAATTAAGCATGTGTCATATTTCTGTCTCCCCATACTGATAAATTAAGCATGTGTCATATTTCTGTCTCCCCATACTGATAAATTAAGCATGTGTCATATTTCTGTCTCCCATACTGATAAATTGAGCATGTGTCATATTTCTGTCTCCCCATACTGATAAATTAAGCATGTGTCATATTTCTGTCTCCCCATACTGATAAATTGAGCATGTGTCATATTTCTGTCTCCCATACTGATAAATTAAGCCATGTGTCATATTTCTGTCTCCCCATACTGATAAATTAAGCATGTGTCATATTTCTGTCTCCCCATACTGATAAATTAAGCATGTGTCATATTTCTGTCTCCCCATACTGATAAATTAAGCATGTGTCATATTTCTGTCTCCCCATACTGATAAATTAAGCATGTGTCATATTCTGTCTCCCCATACTGATAAATTAAGCATGTGTCATATTTCTGTCTCCCCATACTGATAAATTAAGCATGTGTCATATTTCTGTCTCCCCATACTGATAAATTAAGCATGTGTCATATTTCTGTCTCCCCATACTGATAAATTAAGCATGTGTCATATTTCTGTCTCCCATACTGATAAATTGAGCATGTGTCATATTTCTGTCTCCCCATACTGATAAATTAAGCATGTGTCATATTTCTGTCTCCCCATACTGATAAATTGAGCATGTGTCATATTTCTGTCTCCCATACTGATAAATTAAGCATGTGTCATATTTCTGTCTCCCCATACTGATAAATTAAGCATGTGTCATATTTCTGTCTCCCCATACTGATAAATTAAGCATGTGTCATATTTCTGTCTCCCCATACTGATAAATTAAGCATGTGTCATATTTCTGTCTCCCCATACTGATAAATTAAGCATGTGTCATATTTCTGTCTCCCCATACTGATAAATTAAGCATGTGTCATATTTCTGTCTCCCCATACTGATAAATTAAGCATGTGCCATATTTCTGTCTCCCCATACTGATAAATTAAGCATGTGTCATATTTCTGTCTCCCCATACTGATAAATTAAGCATGTGTCATATTTCTGTCTCCCCATACTGATAAATTAAGCATGTGCCATATTTCTGTCTCCCCATACTGATAAATTGAGCATGTGTCATATTTCTGTCTCCCCATACTGATAAATTAAGCATGTGTCATATTTCTGTCTCCCATACTGATAAATTGAGCATGTGTCATATTTCTGTCTCCCATACTGATAAATTAAGCATGTGTCATATTTCTGTCTCCCCATACTGATAAATTGAGCATGTGTCATATTTCTGTCTCCCATACTGATAAATTGAGCATGTGTCATATTTCTGTCTCCCATACTACCTCACATACAAGTTACGCTACAAGCAAGCGTAGACACCAGATGAGTCTCTGTTTGCACCTGTCCATGGAAATCCTGGCACACTCTTGGCCTCTCACTCCCATATATATTATTTTTATTTTCTCATTTTTGAAGATAAGTTTGATTTTTCCTTACTTTACAGTATTGAGGAGACTTTCCCAGGATCATTAAGCTAAGCAAAGTACAAGGCAGTAGGTGAGAGCAGAGAACACTACAGCATCAGAGCAGTGACTACCAAACACCACTCATGCTGGTACAGTGGTACAAGGGCCGAGGGTCTTACACACCTCATACACTTTACAAGCCCATCAACAGAGTTGCCAGAAAGTCTATACCAGTGAATGTCATTCTAGAGTAAACATAAACAATTATTTTAAAGGAAAGCAAACACATCGCAAACAGGCGCAATAAAAAGCCTGTCAGTGGGGGGAAAAGGAGCTCATAAAATGAGCTATAACCCATCTACCTTGGGAGATTCTTTTGTAAAAGTTTGCCATGTGATAAAAGAAAAGATACCAGAACCTAGGGAATTCTTCCTAAATATTTTTTAATATTTGAAAAATCAGCGAATGTTCCCGGCAGTCTCTTTAAGTTTAGGCAAAACTTTTTTTTTTACTGATCAAGGTCAGTCACCAGAAATCCATGACTTGAGTGTGGCTTGGTAAACTGAACTGAGTTTCAAAATAAATTATATTTGCATATTACTTGACATCATTATCAAACTGTTCTTAATTTCTCACTGCTTTTGGATGCTTCATAATCAATAACCATCCTGTATATGTATACTCATTTCCTACTGGAATGAATAGCAGGTACTTTACAATACTATGCATGGTGGTAGCGATAACATACAGATGCAACTGAGTCCATCGCACAGTGAATATAATCATCTAAATGTAAATATGTAAGTTGGTAAATAATGCAGAGTTATTGACTCACCTCAAACTGTATGTTCCTGTCAGCACAGAACTGCCGCAGCATCTTGGGATTATTGAATGGGTGGAACTCACAC
The DNA here is from genome assembly GCA_016584305.1 of Chionoecetes opilio. NCBI lineage: Eukaryota > Metazoa > Arthropoda > Malacostraca > Decapoda > Majidae > Chionoecetes > Chionoecetes opilio. The sequence continues at coordinate 291,983 of JACEEZ010022590.1, forward strand.
TGATTGACGTGTGGAGTGACGGAACATTCCTCCAGAATGATCTCCAAGTGTCTCTCCAAGAAGTTGCTCACTCCAATCGCCTTGACTCGCTCTTCATCTAACAAAACCTGAAACAAATCAGTACGTGCATCAGTACTTAAGACTTTCCAGACTGTCTAGAATGTATGTTGAACTTAAAGCAAATATCAATTCTCAAAATAACATTATGAATAGAAGTGACCTGATTTCTCAATATCACTGTATGACCTATCTTGCCCTCTGCTTTATTACCTTTCTTCCAGCAGTGCCCGACCCAACCTGTTTATTACACGAGTGAAGAGAATTATATTTTGAAAACCCAGGCAGTTATGCAAACCAAGCAATAACAGGCATGTGGGCAAAGAAGGCAACTCTGATGTTCAAAATATGCCTTTGTTTTTCCTATGCAGTATGATTCCTTGTACGAGAATTTGATATGAGACTATGAATTTGCACCCTTCTTTGCTTCAAGAGTAGATTCTGTTGAATGATATGAATTGTTGGTAGTACAGCGATACCTCCCTGCTTATTATCCTTTAATTTTGTACCTATGTCAAAATCATCATCTTCCTGTTTAACGTCAGATTTTCTCATGTCTTATAAGGTTAGACGCTCGATGATACGCTTCCAATTCGGTCGGCATTCATCATTAAAATTTGTGGCATGAGTTTTACACCCCGGATGCTCTTCCAGACAGGCAACCCCAGTTTTTTGCTGAGGGCCTCGGTGGATTGCCTACCATGGCTAACGATCCCCACCTGCCCGAGTTTGTTGTCGGAGTTGTCCCTCTCCCAGGTGGATTGCCTACCATGGTTACGAGCCCCACCTGTGCGGATTGAATGGGTTAAGTCACGGATTGAATTCCAGTCACAGTCAGCGGCAGAAAATATCTTAGCGTGATGCAAACTTGCGAGGGAAGAATGATTCAAGAGTACAGTGGTACCTTGACTTACGAGTGCCCCAACTTACGAGTTTTCCGAGGTACGAGCAGTCGCTCAGTCGATTTTTTGGTTTGAGTTGCGAGCCAAAATCCGAGTTACGAGCGATTATTTTTTTAAATTTTTATTTTTTTATTATTATTTTTTTTTTACGAGCGAGCTTCTGATACGCCGCCGCTAGTTGGCGCAGCGAACGCCACAACATCCGCCCAGCATCCCGCATCTCACTCGTTCACTTCACGTGGTTACCTCGCCGTGGAAGCATCTGTTGTGTTGTGCTCACACAGGCGAATGCAAATGGCAGAGGGTGAGTGCAGTACGTTTAGCAGCAGTTCCACCAGCTGTTTCCAACAGCTGATACACAGAGTGTAAACACTAGTGAATGCAAATGGCGGAGGGTGAGTACAGTCCAGTCATATAGGTACAGTCAAAAAATTGGGGTGTTTTTTTTGGGCTGGAACGGATTAATGGAATTTCAATTAATTTCAATGGGGAAAACGGATTTGATATACGAGCAAATTGAGTTACGAGCTCGATCAATGAACGAATTAAACTTGTAAGTCAAGGTACCACTGTATACGGATTAGGAAAGATTTGAATGAAGAAGAATGATAAAAAATAGATAATTAAGTAGGGAAGGTAAGGAAAAAAATGCGTTAAGAATGGAAGAGGAAAAGAATTACTAATGGAGTCATAAACAAATCCGAAAATACAATGTACTCACCTCAAGGGTTCGCCAAGTCTCCTGCAGCAGCTTTTTTTTGTCCTTCACCCCTGAGCTCACCTCCGGCCAGTGCAACAAGTACATATCTGTTGACAGAGTTTTTAAGAAGTTAGAAGTTTTTAAGTGGATAAAGGGATACAATAAAGGAGATGTAAGAAAGTTCTTATGGCTAGTAATCAGGGTAGAACAAGAAGTAACGGATTCAAGCTGGAAAAGCTTAATAAAAAATAAAAAAAGGGAAAACTGGTTCACAAATAGGGTGGTAAACGATTGGAATGGACTCAGTAGACAGGTAGTTATTGCGGAGTCATTAGGGAGCTTTAAAAAGAGGCTAGATAATTTCATGGATAGGGATGAAAGGTGGATGTAGGTAATGTTAAGTAACAGGAACTACCTCGTGTAGGTCTCGCGGCCTCTTGTAGCTTCCTTATTTTCTTATGTTCTTATGACACACACCCAGGAGTGGCATCACCAAGCAATGTCATGTAACTGATGGACGTATACTTTATTCAACCCCTTGAGACCCAGATCATAATTTTAATTGTAATTTGGCTACCATTAGACAATTTTAATCAATGTAAGCAATATTTTGTAGATAATTATGAACTGTTTAGTATCCTTGTGCACGAGCCGATTTATTATTTCACGACTTAATAACATAAGAAAATAAGGAAGCTACAAGAGGCCGTGAGACCTACACGAGGTAGTTCCTGTTACTTGACACTACCTACATCCACCTTTCATCCCCATCCATGAATTGATCTAGCCTCCTTTTAAAGCTCCCTATTGACTCTCCAGTGACCATCTGACGACTGAGTCCATTCCAATCGTTTACCACCCTATTTGTGAACCTGTTTTCCCTTTTTTTTTTGTTTATTACGCTTTTCCAGCTTGAATCCGTTACTTCTTGTTCTACCCTGATTACTAGCCGTAAAAGGATGAAAAAAAAAGGACTCTCACCTAAGTAGTCGACAGCCAGTCTCTGACAGGAGCCCGAGAAGGCCTCCCTGGTGGTGGTGGCGCCGTAGTCGGTGGGCCAGCACTTGGTGGCCAGGAAGACCTCTTGGCGGGGCACACCCGAAGCCTACAGGTGAAGGAGTTTGTATATACAGAACAACCTTAACATAATATAATATAATACATATAATAATAATAATATAATAGTATAATATAAAATAATATATAATAATATAATAATAATAATATAATATAATAATAAAAATAATATAATAGTATAATATATAATAATGATAATAATATATAGTATAATATAATATAATATAATAATAATATAATAAAGTATAATATAATAATAATATAATATAGTATAATATAATATTTTAATATAGTATATAATATAATAATAATAATATAATATAGTATAATATAATATAATAATAATAATATAATAGTATAATACAATATAATAATAATATAATATAATAATAATATAATAATAATAACAATATAATATAATATAATAACAATATAATATAATATAATAATAATATAATATAGTATAATATAATATAATAATAATAATAATAGTACAGTCGACGCAAAAAAACTTAGGACGCCAAAAAACTTGGGGCGGGAATAACGTCCTTATCTGTTTTGACAATTTCGGTGGGAGCTATTGAATTTTTTTACGTTTTTTGTATATCTGGCAGTGTATTAGGGTTTCTGTTGTAGATTCCTCGCTCCTGCCCGCTCTGTATCTTCCAAGTCATCATAGGAAGAGGTTGTTGTGTTTGGTTCTCCAACCTTCCTACACCCCCATTCGCCCCTCCATCTTCTACCGCCTTCTCCAGGTCTAATAAAGCATTATGCCGGGCAAGTCTCCATCAATTGTGAAGAAGACACATATAGTAACCTTGTATCGAAGTGGGAAAACAATTGGCCAGATTGCGAGGGAGATGTGTTTCCAAACATACCGTCTCGGTGTGGTGCAGGCGGGCGCAAGATGGTGAGTTAGAGACTGTTTTTTTCGTGGAAGAAAGGGTCAGGGCGGCCAAGAAAAACTTCAAAGAAGACTGATCAACTGCTCATAAGGTTTGTTGATGTCAATAATCATTTTGAGCAATTGATCAGTCTTTCTTGAAGTTTTTCTTGGCCGCCCTGACCCTTTCTTCCACGCCAAAACAGTCCTTAACTCACCATCTTGCGCCCGCCTGCACCACACCGAGACGGTATGTTTGGAAACACATCTCCCTCGCAATCTGGCCAATTGTTTTCCCACTTCGATACAAGGTTACTATATGTGTCTTCTTCACAATTGATGGAGACTTGCCCGGCATAATGCTTTATTAGACCTGGAGAAGGCGGTAGAAGATGGAGGGGCGAATGGGGGTGTAGGAAGGTTGGAGAACCAAATACAACAACCTCTTCCTATGATGACTTGGAAGATACAGAGCGGGCAGGAGCGAGGAATCTACAGCAGAAACCCTAATACACTGCCAGATATACGAAAAACGTAAAAAAATTCAATCGCTCCCACCGAAATTGTCAAAACAGCTAAGGACGTTATTCCCGCCCCAAGTTTTTTGGCGTCCTAAGTTTTTTTGCGCTGACTGTATAATATAATAATAATAATAATATATAGTATAAAATAATAATATAATATAATAATAATAGGTAATATAATATAATAATAATAATAATATAATATAATAATAAAAATATAATAGTACAATACAATATAATAATAATATAATAGTATAATATATATAATAATAATAATAATATAATATAATAATAATAATAATATAATAATAAAAATATAATAGTACAATACAATATAATAATAATATAATAATAACAATATAATATAGTATAATATAATATAATAATAATATAATATAGTATAATATAATATAATAATATAATATAGTATAATATAATATAATAATAATATAATATAGTATAATATAATATAATAATAATATAATATAGTATAATATAATATAATAATATAATATAGTATAATATAATATAATAATATAATATAATATAATAATATAATATAGTATAATATAATATAATAATAATAATATTATATATAATATAAATAATAATATAATATAGTATAATATAATATAATAATATAGTATAATATAATATAATATATATAATTAATATAATATATATAATATAAATATAATAATATAATATAATATAATAATATAATATAGTATAATATAATATAATAATAATAATATAATAATAGTATAATATAATATAATAATAACAATATAATATACTGTAGTATAATATAATATAATAATAATAATAATAATAATATAATAATATAATATAGTATAATATAATATAAGTACAAATACATGCTTAATCTAAATTATAAATGCGTTATTCTATTCATTATAATTATAATTTCTCTAGTTTTGAATACACTAGATTTTCCAATTCAGAAAATTCAATTAAACTTAACATTAAATCATAAAGCAAGATATATTTCATTATGACTAGGACTGTCACAAGCTGTTGCCAAGTAACCTCTGCAATGCACTACTACACAAATATTGACAAAATGCTTCACTTCTTCCAAACTTCTGCCAATACTTGAGAATAAAAAAAAAAAAGTATTTTCAGTATTATTCCAGATGAACACCGAATTCACTTTGGTGGACAAGACAACTTTTTTCTGGTGAGTTTTGATGTGTTTAGAATGAATCAATTAACCGTTTCTGTTGCAATTTTTTTTTTTTAAGGTAATGGTTAGGTTTGGTTAGGTATAGGTTATGTTAAGTATAGGTTCGGTTAGGTTCAAATTGTTTTTTTGTCTTTTTGATTTGCGACAGAAACGGTTAGCAGATAAATATAAACACATCAAAACTCACCAGAAAAAAAATAGTTTCGTCCACCCAAGGAAGTTCGGTGTTCATCTGGAAGTTTACCGTATTTTCAGTGTCTGAGGATCCCCAGCGGTAGCCTGACACTCGTTTTTGTGTGCGTCATCGAGTTGAGGAAATTTCTTAAATGTACAACTATCAGGTTAGATCAGAATCCGGCGCTCTACACTAATAGCCAATAAATGTAAACAATAGCTCCCTTTTAATTAATTCCACAGACATAACTTAAATAGCCCAACACAATAATAGAAACTCACAACGTCCAGTCCCACACACACAAACAAAATGACTTTCATATCATAAAGCAAAATAACATCTTACAATGCCTAGAAGAACTAGTATCAATAAGATAAACAGATTTTTTGAACACCTTCATCACTACAGATCATAATTATAATGTCCATGGGCTAGATCCATAAAGATACAATGATGACAGTCTTACACCCCTCACACTTGCGTCACCTGTACATCCTCACTCACACCGAGAGCTGGAGAGCCAGGCTTACCTATCTGCAGGCAGGATGCATCACACTCGAGACAGAGGAGTGCAGATGTATCTCAAGACTTACAAATAGGAATATAGGATGCAAGTCGTTTCTGGATCTAGACCCATGTATAAGAGATACACCCCTACTGCATGGCATAACAATCTATGCTACATGGAATATTTAAATAAAGTTTATACAAGACTTAACACTTATCTACAGTCAGAGCCTAACCTTGACTGCTTGGGCAATGTACCTCTCACAGCCATAGCGCTTTGCTGTGTCAATGTGTCGATACCCACAGTCCTTGAGGGCATAAACCACAGCATCGTGACTGTACCCTCCATCATGGGACGTCCCTGAAACAGTACAACTATGTGAAGCCAATGGTATTATCATTCATTTAAATTTAGAACCCAATTGGGATTACAATACGGGTGTTTTCAAACCTCCCACTGCTATGAACAGCTGCTGTTTCACTAAAAAACTGCTAACCAATCAGGCTTATCATACACTTCACTAGCAGTACTGTGTAACATAAACTTGTATATGTAGGTCTATCCAAAGACTACTCTATACGAGTAGTCTTTGGTCTATCTATAGCTGACACCTCATGCCCTCCAAGACCAACCCTCAAGATGATGGCCATGGGTGACAGGCTTCCATCTCCCCCCACCCCAACACTCCCTCCTCAGGTGTCCAAGCTGCTCCTTCCCCTGCCACCTCCTTCACTCAACCATTCCTTGACCCTATCCTTCCACCCTCCACTTACATCACAAAGGACTGGCCAAGGGCACAACAAAAATGGGTAACACAAAGCCCGCTTAGTTGCCAGTCCCTATAAAGAAGACAGTAAGAGAATAAAATAAAAAAGAGGGGTGAGCCCATGGAGGTAGTATGGGTGGAGACGCCCTGAGCCGCGCGGGTTGAAGCCAGTGAACTGTCAGTCAGCCATCTTGTTGTGGGCTAAGGGAGCCCAGAACTCTACTGCCAAGTAGAGATAAATCATCCCATGGAAATATTTTGAGATTCCTGGGAGTACCGTCGGTCCATTCTAAGGTGCACATAGTACAGGGAGGTCCCGTTATACGAGCATTCGATATACGAGAATCCGATGATACGAGACGTGTAAATTAGGGTCTATTTTCAATATAAGAGATCGAAAATCCAATGCTACGACATTCAAACTGGGGTGAGTAGAATTACCAAGTTATTTACTAAAGTAAATTACAAGTTATTTACTAAAATTATAAAGTCATTTACTGACTATGATTTTACCTAAGGTTGTATGATAAGCCAGCGAGACATATTTCCGGGCAAGAATGGCCCTCTCTCCACCTTCTGTCCCCGTCATCTAAAAGTAATTATCGTTTTATTTGGAATGCTTGCGTTTTAAGGAGTTTTAATGTATCAGATAGTAAAATATGTAAGTAAGGAGCCTGTGTTGCTAGTGTTTTGGTGGTAGAAGGTGTGCATGTGGGTTAAAATAGTGAATATTTGTTATGGGGCGGCCCCGCGGCAAGAATTTCTCCGTCACTCACTGCCCCGCCAGCAGTCACCTTATCATAACATCTTTAAATCACCCTTATTTATGGTGACACACGGTGCTACATTGATTTAGATAATGACACGTGTATACAACAATTCACCATAATCACTAAGTTGTATAATAACGAGTAATAAGACGTTTAAACCTGCCCAAACCTACCGTGGCGGAGGTGGCGCCCGCCGCCTCTCAAAAGTTTTGAGTCAAAACCCGCCGTCATCCGCCTCACCTGTGCCTTCCTGAAGAAGACAGTCAGCTCCCACGCAAGTCATAGCACCATAGGATATCACCAGTGATCATAGGATTCCTCAAAGGGTCCTCGCTCCCCTACTAAATAATTACCAAGGAGATCTCCGCTGGCGGGGAATTGCGGGCGACGGCCGATTTCCGCCGCCCACACAACACCCCGTTATCAGCTGTAGCTACCTGTGCCTTCCTGAAGAAGTCAGGTCAGCTCCCACGCCTGTGATAGCACCGTAGGATTTCACCAGGGATCATAGGATTCCTCAAGGGGTTTTCGCACCCCTACTAAATATTACCAAAGACATCTATCTCCCTCGGTGTTGATATCCACCTCACGGGCTTCATGCTGCTGCTGCTGCTGCTGCTGAAGGCTGCGCTGCCAGACGTGGATGAGACCCTTGCTTGTATTTCATCTCTTTACTCATATATATGACTAATATCCATCCAAATGCAATCATATGTCTACATTCACCTAGAGAAATTATATTTCATAGCATACCAAGCAATAATAAGCGAGCCTGGAGACTCCCTACCTCTGCTAATACCAGTCTCGAGCAGTCGTTGGCCATTGTGCACGTTTACGACCGAACCTACGACTTTGCCGCGCTGTGGGTTCCTGTTACGACCGACGTCGGACTTCCTACCAAAAAAAGGTGATAAAGTGCTTCGTGGCTTCCCCCCAGCTGGACGATGTACAATGATTCAGATGCGCAGAGACAAGTTTTTTGGGCAGTGGAAGAGGTCTGCGCACCCCTCCCTTGTCCCTTACATACCGTACCCTCTCGAGTCTAGTGTATCACGCGGCGTCCCGAAGAGTACATACAACGTCTTTGTTGCTTGTATGTATTGTGCCTTGTGAGTCGATTTTAGTGATTTGCTGGTTTACTTAATGTGCTTATTGTGACTTATTTGTGCTCTGTCCTACTGTGCTGTCACACTCTTAATTCACTGTGTTTTGTGTGGTGGTGTGGTGGTGCGGTGGTGTGGTATATAGAGCCCTATATTTGAGAGTTTGAGAGTTTGTTGTGTTTGCTATAGTTTATTTTAGCTTGAAAAACATATCTTTTTTTTTTCTTTTCTTTTTAATTGATGGGGTCCTGGAACCAAACCTATATTTTACCATTAGTTATGTGTTTCGTTATACGAGATTTCGCTTTACGAGTATGCCAGGTGGAACCTAACTGCTCATATCTTCGGGACCTCCCTGTATATGGGTTTCTCTCCCGTTATTATTTTCATGATGAGAATTAAACTGATCTCATAACATGGTGATATCAATATATGTAGGTCTCTCGGGTTTGTGGGTATAAGTTTTGCTACGTTGGGGTGGCACCATGTAGGTAGTATGGGAGTACTACAAGACCACCTTGCACACTACCTTCGTGGGTGGCACGGTGGCTTCGTTGTTAAAGGTGGGGTGGTGAGGTCAAAGGTGTGAATTGAGTCGGGTAATTACTATAGTGGCGGATCTGTTTAAGGGTTGGGCTATGCTTACTCAGGTCAAATCCTTTCTACACGTCCACTCATACTCTCTTAGTCTTCATTTAGTATTGACCTCGTGAGGACAAGTAAAGGCAGGAGTGTCGCGATCCTTGTGTGTTCTGCTATGGTGAAAAGTTGTGTTGCATTTGGGTGCAATGAAAAAGCGAACAAAAAATCTGACCCATCCAGCACATTTCACCAGTAAGTTATGCATTTGTTGATTTCTAAAACTATGTTTCAAACAAACGTGCATGTATTTGTTAAACAAAGACAATGACCTTATTAGAAAAGTGTGATAACTACTGCACCACTGGGTTGGTAATTGTGTTACTGATAGTAGTAATAGTGGTGGGGGTGATGTAGCTGTAGTAATACGTAGTATATAAGTGTTAGCGATTGTGTTCGTAGGGTTTATATTAATAGTAATATTATAGTAATTTGGGGCCACTATTATTTTATATTTGCATCAACGACTAAGACAGTGGGATTAGCAATGATATCAGCAAGTTTGCTGATGATACTAAAACAGGTAGAATTATCGGGTCACGGTTTGATGTAACTGGTTTGCAGGGAGACTTAGATAAGTTAAGCGAGTGGGTAGTCAGGTGGCAGATGGAATTTAATATTGACAAGTGTAGCGTAATTAATATTGGTAGAAAATGGTATGAAAAATCATGTCAGATAATGACCCGGCCAGTAATCATCTAATTTTACTGATCAAGGCTGTAGCTGAGACATTTCTGCAGGCGAGATATAAATACGCAGCCAGGCAGTTCACCGCCAGACATACATTCAATAAAGGGACCCAATATGCAATAATATGCAATAATATGATATGTAATATATGGTTAGCAGTAACACAGAAGTATAATTTCACACACCGTGATATCATTAAGTGCAAACAGTGTAAAAAGTTAAAACGAAAGAGTGGGTGTCTCAGTCAGCCAGTGCGTGACATTGCCCACAACAGTGTGGCGGACGGGGGAGAGCAGTGGCTTCACCAGACAACACAGACCGCGCGGCTCAGGACGTCTCCACCCATACTTCCTCCAAGGGTGAGCCAATTTAGTTCGGGAGGTGTCTTGTTACTCTTCTTTTGAAAAGATTTAAGTCACAGGAAAGTGGAAAAATAGAAACAGGAAGAGAGTTCCAGAGTTTACCTGATCTTCCTATCCTACTACCTAGAACACTTAATTTTTTTTTTCTCTCTCTCTCTCTCTATCTCTCTCTCTCTCTCTCTCTCTCTCTCTCTCTCTCAAATCCTCATAGCCTATTTTTCTGAATACATTATTGAAGACATAAGTGAGGCTTGAGAGTGATCACCACGAGCTGCAAGGCCTGAGGCTGTCTGTGCCTGGCCTAGTGCTGCCACATCAGGCCAGGCAGAGGGGATGAAGCCTAGCTAGGCCTGAGGCAAGGGTGTAGTAGCAGATGTGAGGATGAATAATATGATACTAATAAAAGATCTACAAATATATATTTATAAATAATAGAAAGATTCCTCACTTAAAGTAATCGTCCAGACCACTTCATCATTCCTGATTTAATGCAATCAAATCATAGCCATTAACGAGTATATCAACAATACGTCGTCACTTTTTGTATCCAGTCAGCCGTTTTTAAATAATCCGCAATCAAAATCTGCAAATTCCCCGAGTTTTCAAAACGCTCTCAAGGTTTGCAGACGCTCAGGCTCAGGCTCGGTGACGCAGCATCAGGGAGGCTCCTCTTCCCGCGCTTGATCAGAGAGGCACGTAAACACAGAGATAAATATAGTACTTGAAGATATTTGGGTGTTTCTCATAGATTTGTTTTGCTATATGCCACATGCATGCATCCTTTATGGGTGCAGCAAGACAGCTGTGCCTTTCGAGAAAAGTTTGCACACGGAAAGGAGTGGCGTGTTTAGGAGTGGAGTGGCGGAGTGGCGTGTGGTGATTCACGCCTATACAGTAGCGGACGTAAATATTGGCGGCGTCAGCCCGTAGCCCAACGCGGTAAAACAAATATGATGGTACAATAAACAGTGATTACTTACCTTAATATTAATACTTTGTTGGCATCCCCTTACGTCTAATGCACTCTTTCAAACGTGATGGGACACTCTCTATCAAGTTTTGTAACGTGGACAGAGGGATTTCTGTCCACAATTTGAGGAGTGCCGCTTCTAGTCGGGGAAGCGTGAAGGTATCATGGTCACATAACTTGCGTTTGATAATGGACCACAAGTTTTCGATGGGATTAAGGTCAGGAGAATAGGCTGGCCAATCCTCAATGAAGTCCACAGAGCAGTCATGAAGCCAGGTTGTCACCGATTTTGCTTTGTGGCAGGGTGCATTATCCTGCACGAATGTGTGGGCTTGGCACACCTCGAAGCAGTCAGGCAGATTGTCACACAGCAGTTCCAAATAATTATATTGGTTCATTGACTCATTTTTGGGGAGCACCACAAGTTTCCCAACAGCATGGAAAGAGAAGCATCCCCACACCATTAAGGAATCTGGGAATCTTACAGTGTTGTGTGTGAACTTTGGCGCGTACGGATCACTGCCCGGGATAAACTCGCTTTTTCCTGCTGCTGGTAACTGTACATTTTGCCTCATCACTCCAAAGTACTCCTTTCCAGTTCTCAGTATCCCAAGGGAGGTACTTGCGGCAGAACTGAAGTCTGTTGTCCTTATGAACCTCTTTTAGGAGAGGTTTAGGTCGCGCAACAAAGTGTTTAAATCCTAGGTCGTCATGGACTCGACGTGGCACTGTCCTGACAGACACTTCACCAAGCAGTACATGGTTATTTTCCTTTAATTGTCTACCGGAAATACTGGGACACTTATCAACATCACGCTTGATGATGTTTAATGTTCTTGGGTGGGTTTTACGGGGCCTGCCAGGGGGTAATTTTTTCCGCGGCAAATCGTCATCACCAGAGTTTGAAATTTGTTGCACCCAACGGCTGACACTTCTCACACTAACGCCTGTGTTTGCAGCAATATCTTTCACTGAGTGTCCTGCCTTGTGGAGTGACGAAATAGCACTAATGTCATCACTTGTCACTGGTCTATACCTCCCCATAGTCCACAGAAGAGGCAAGATAGAGGCAAAACGCTGTTGTCTTAAAATGCCGCGGGCTGGCTACTCCTCCGCGGCACCTCCCGGCACAGGCTGTAATGGATCACTGGGTGTCGTGACCTTGAGCTCAGTGACAACTGACAACACAGAGCACTGCCCCAGTTTCCCTTGCAGAGTTGCCATATGCCCAATAAATTAAAATATGAGAGTATGTTTAGTTTTTCTGTAGTTTGCTCTGGGAACCGGTCTGCCTTTGTTTATAACGTGAAAATGCAGCGCTACTCATGATGTTGGCAGAAATCCCTCTATCCACACTACTGCAAAAGGTGATATAAATTGTTTGATTATGCTTAATAGACGTTAGACGTAGTGAGATGCCGTCAAAGTATAAAATTCAAAGTAAGCAGCCATCCTTCATAATTATTATCGAATGTGTTCTGCGCGTTAGGCATAGGACCGACGCCGCCAATATTTACGTCCGCTACTGTAGTGTGTTGGGCGAGCAGTTGTGTTGAGAAACGGTGTGTAGTGAGGGTAGCGATGGACCACCACGACTGTGAGGCTTTGCCTCTTAACAAGACCAAGTAAACCAAGTAAACCAGTTGTGGAGTGGGCATGGGCATGCCCTGTGGTGAGAGACCCTGTGGTGGTGTGGCTGTCACACTTTCTGCCTTCCCGCCCGCATATTTTCCAACTCTTTGCTGTAGTTAATGCTAGTATGTGGTTTCCGAGTAATTACGTTTGACTGTAGCTCCAAAACTAACCATAGGATTTTCTCGAAAGTACCTTCATATTGTGATTCCCACACACACATGGTTTAACCTTATTTACCAATCCATGTTTTGGAGAAGTGCCAGGTCCTCCTGCTGAACCTCAGGCTCTGCTAACACCTGTTCATCCACCTCGTACTCGGGCTCAAACATATAGGATCCCATGACAATCTGAGGTTCGTTTTCCTCATAGTATACGCGACCAGCGTCATTTCTTTCGGTGTCAGATTGAGCATCGTACTCTAGATCTGTCACAGATCTTTTTTTTTTTTGCGCGCTTTTTACAAAAGTTGTGTTTTTACGGAAATAAGGCCTGGAAATCAATTATTTTTGGTGGATTAGGTGTTTTGAATGTACATTCAACATAATTCGGCAAAAAAAATTTGGGTCTGGACGATTACTTTAAAAATTGTTCTTTATGTATATTTTTCTATAATTTTTTTTAGCATTCTATAATTGTTAAAAAGTTGAATATAGCTACAAATATAGACCATAGAGCACAAATACAGACCATTGAAGATATCTAATATACTATAGGAGTAGCCGTGTGTGTGTGTGTGTGTGTGTGTGTGTGTGTGTGTGTGTGTGTGTGTGTGTGTGTGTGTGTGTGTGTGTGTGTATTTACCTAGTTGTATTTACCTAGTTGTAACATACAGGAAAAGAGTTATGCTCGTACTGTCCCGTCTCCAAATCTACTATTATCCAGCTTGCCTTTGAAGTCCTGAATACTTCTTGCATTAATCACTTTTACATCAAGGTTGTTCCAGGCTTCTATGCTTCTATACGGAAAGCTGTATTTTTTTATGTCCCTCTTGCATGTTGTCCTTTTCAATTTCTTCTCATGACCTCTTGCACTTCTATCGTCCCACACAAACAGATCTTCTGTCAATTTTTTCCAGACCCATTGATGCTCTATACACTGCTATAAAATCTCCCCTTTCTCTTCTTTTCTCAAGCGTTGGGAGTTTTAGTCTTGAAAGTCTTTCTTCATATGGTAAAGCACGGGCACTTTTCTGCTCAGTGAGCAGCTGCTCACTGAGCAGATTTCGCTGAGCTGCTCAACGAAACTATTACACGGTGATCTGTGTTTGATGAGCAAAATCTTACTACTGCTACACCCTGACACATCCACCACCACCACCACCACTGTTACACCCTAACACCACCACCACCACTGTTACACCCTAACACCACCACTGCTACACCCTGACACCACCACCACCACTGCTACACCCTGACACCACCACCACCACTGCTACACCCTGACACCACCACCACCACTGCTACACCCTGACCACCACCACGTGCACCACCACTGCTACACCCTGACGCCACCACCACCACTGTTACACCCTGACACCACCACCACCACTGCTACACCCTGATATCATCACCGCTACACCCTAGCACCACCACCACCACTACTGCTACACCCTGACACCACGTGCACCACCACCACTGCTACACCCTGACACCACCACCACTGCTACACCCAAACACCACCACCACGTACTGCTACACCCTGACACCACCACCACCACCACCACTGCTACACCCTGACACCACCACCACCACTGCTACACCCTGACACCACCACCACCACCACTGCTACACCCTGACACCACCACCACCACCACCACTGCTACACCCTGATATCACCACCGCTACACCCTAACACCACACCACCACTGCTACACCCTAACACCACCATCCACGTACTGCTACACCCTGACACCACCACCACCACTGCTACGCCCTGACACCACCACCACCACTGCTACAACCTGACACCACCACCACCAATGCTACACCCTGACACCACCACCACACCACTGCTACACCCTGACACCCCGTGCACCACCACCACTGCTACACCCTAACACCACCACCACTGCTACACCCTAACACCACCACCACGTACTGCTACACCCTGACACCACCACCACCACTGCTACACCCTGACACCACCACACACTGCTACACCCTGACACCACCACCACCACTGCTACACCCTGACACCACCACCACCACATCTACACCCTAACACCACCACTGCTACACCCTGACACCACCACCACCACAGCTACACCCTGATATCACCACCGCTACACCCTAACACCACCACCACCACTACTGCTACACCCTGACACCACGTGCACCACCACCACTGCTACACCCTAACACCACCACCAGCGCTACACCCTAACACCACCACCACCACTACTGCTGCACCCTGACACCACCACCACTGCTACACCCTAACACCACCACCACCACTACTGCTACACCCTGATACCAAGTGCACCACCACCACTGCTACACCCTAACACCACCACCACTGCTACATCCTAACACCACCACCACTGCTACACCCTGACACCACCGTGCACCACCACCACCACTGTCCTTCATATAATTCGGTAAAGAGTTTTAGAAGAAAATGATCTTGCAATAAATAATATAGTCATCCACTAATGTCGGTTCTTTATAACAGAAAACGTTTTTGCTCACTCAAATGATGAGCAAAATTAGCTTCGAAGGAGTTCGCTGTTTGCTCAACCAAACAGGCTTTCGTTGAGCAAAATCCTCAAAACTGCTCACTGAGCAGAAAAGTGCCCGTGTAATAGCCGCTTAAATCTCTCAGGCTTGGAGCCATTTTTGTGGCTGCTCTTTGTATTCTCTCAATCTTCCTTATATCCTTCTTTTTATGTGGTGACCAAATCACTGCCGCATATTCCAACCTTGGTCGAATCAAAGATGTTATCAATTTCTTGATCATCTCTTCATCCAGATATTTGAATGCCATTCTTATATTCCTCAGCAACTGATATGTATCTCCTGTGATCTTGTTTATATGCTTCTCTAGGTGACAAATTGTCCGTAATCCATACTCCCAGATCTTTTTCGACCTTTGTTTTTGATTATCCATTCATTTCCCATCGAATACTTTCCTCTCTGTCTCTTTTTGCTACTGCCCACTTCCATCACTTTACACTTTTTAGCATTAAACTCCATTTCCCATAGTTGACTCCATCTGAAAATCTTTATAATCCTTTTGTAAATCCTCACAGTCCTCTTTACTTTCTATTTTTTTCATTTAATTTAGCATAATCATTAACGATAATCTTCAGTATACTTTTACTCCTAGTCATACATACGGGCAATCGACCAGGAACACTTTGGGCCAAACTGATCCTTGAGGAACTCACTTTTTTCACATGCCATCTGCTGTTGTCAATAGTTTACTGTTCTCATCCTCTGTTGCTCAAACAGTCTTCCATCCACTCAGCAAGCTCCTTAACTCCTACATGGTCTGTCCAAGCATTCTTTAGGCAACCTTGTCAAATGCCCCCTCTTTAGTCCAAGTATTGCAATCGACCCACCCCTACTATAATTCCTTGTACATGACCTCCTCGTCAATCCAAGTCAACTGCGATAAGATTCGTTTGTCAAATTACCATCTCCTTACAATTTTTTACGGCCACCTGCCATGTGTGTTTGTCTCTGTCTAAAATTTCACATCTGTTCCTTCACAATTTGTCTCCCTTTTTGGCCATATTCTCTTTTAATGATACGGGCCTGTAACTTGTGTGATCTCTTTGTCCTTGTGAATTGTCACTATTGGTTACGACTCTTTCCAATCCAGCGACTGCTTCTGGCCGGGACTTTCTCACATTGACTTTCTTAGCTTTTTACTGTCTTTAGTCATTATATCTTCGACGTTTTTCTTTGAACTTTCTTAAATACAGTCTGTATACTTTTTATCCCCGCTGATATATCTTTTAACACTTGCTTTACTCCTTATCTATTCCTTCCTTTTTTTATTTCTTAATATATCTATGAAAATTTCGGTCTCTTACATTTTTCTATTTTTCATGTTACTTTTCTTCTCTTCGGATTATTACATATTCATTTCTGTTGTTTTGTACTTTTCCCAAAGGTTGATACCTCCTTTTTTCCTCCAACTATTCCATGTTTTTTCTCTTTCTAGTCTTGCTAATTCACATTTTCTGTTAAACATTCTTTTTTTTTCTTTTCTCTGATAACTATCCTTGGAACATAACTATTTATTCCTTCGGTGTAAATTCGGATGAACTCATCCCATTTTTTCTGGGTACTCGTTGCTGCATGGAAATTACTCCAGTCTGTCTTTCCGAAGAATGTTCTTAATCCGTCAAAGTCTGCTTTTCCATAATTGTATCTTCCTTTCTTATGTTCTTCTTTTCTCCCCTCTTTTTTGCAATCATATATTTCAAATTCAATAAGTACATGGTCGCTCTTTCCAAGTGGGCACTGATACTTTACTTTACTAATGGGGAGTTTTCAAAGCTAAGCCGCCAGATGTCTCTCGCGCATCTCATATCCACTGCCCTTTGAACCTGAATGATCTATCATTTACCGTAAATTCCCTGTACTTTTTCGGGACATATCAGAATTACCCTTCAATACAACAACTGAAACAGTTCTTAATAAAAAATGTAGTTTATCATTTTGTTTTTCAGCACTTGAAGAAAATATTGGCAAAACATAGAATACTTGAAAACTCAATTTCTTAAAATCGTCATTTCATGGAAACACTACAAACGTTCAAGTAATGAAGCTTCAGGAATATAGTACTTGTATGTAAGCTTTCGCCGAATACCTGTTTTGGATGTGTCTGTCTCTTTTGCGACGAACATTTAACCAAGAAATAGTGTGGCGTTCAGCATCTCCGAAGAAACCATCCCGATGTCGGGATCTGATATCAGTCACTTCTTCTTATCCACGGCTGGGGGGAAGAGGCTTGTTTTGTTCTTGTTTTAGGGCTGCGAGGATCCCTTGGGAAACACTATGAGCCCTGGTGATGTCCTATGATGCTATTACAGGCGTGGTAGTTGACCTGTCTCCTCAGGAAGGCACAGGTGAGGCAGATAACGGCGGATGCATGCGTTCCTGCAGCCCGCTCTTTTTCAAGACAACAAGTAAACAAGACCCATGTATTGTCTTCGATAGAGGACTGTTCGTTGAGGTGCCAATTACTTAAATTACTTCTTGGTTAAATGTTCGTCGTAAGAGAGACATATACACCCAAAACAGGTAGGGGCCTACTCAGTGAAAGCTTACATACAAGTACATACTTCCTGAAGCTTCATTCAGCTTGAACGTGCAGTGTTTCCATGAAATGACGATTTTAAGAAATTGAGTTTTCAAGTATTCTATGTTTTGCCAATATTTTCTTCAAGTGCTGAAAAACAAAATGATAAACTACATTTTTTATTAAGAACTGTTTCAGTTGTTGTATTGAAGAGTAATTCTGATATGTCCCGAAAAAGTACAGGAAATTTACGGTAAATGATAGATCATTCACGCTCAAAGGGCAGAGGATATGAGAGCGCGAGAAACAGGCTTGAGCGTGAGCTTATTAGAAAACTCCCCATTACTTCCAGTTCTTTCGTCAATAGTAGGTCTAGTCTTGATGGTTCTTCGCTACCTCTCGTGTGTGTTGTGTGTGTGTGTGTGTGTGTGTGTGTATGTGTGTGTGTGTGTGTGTGTGTGTGTGTGTTGTGTGTGTTGTGTTGTGTGTGTGTGTTGTGTGTGTGTGTTCTGTCTGTCTGTCTGTTTTGGGTAGCCGAAACTGTAAATAAAATTTTGATGAGAGTAGGCTCAAAAAATCGCAAATAAATCGTAGGTGGTAAGCGGCTTGGTCCCATGTCGATTGAATCATTTTGATGGGGGGTTTTGGGCTAAAAACACTTTAGGAGTATTATATTACAGGAAAAACTCTGCGGTAACGTCTTGCCGCATTCCACAAACTCAGTAGACTCATGGACGTTTGTGTGCGTGTGTGTGTGTGTGTGTGTGTTGGAATCACACGGAACACAAAAGGTTGGAATCACACAGAACGTGGTCTACCCCGAGGCACTTTGACCAGTGACCAACGACAGCAACAACACGATTGGAGTTTGCACTCACATGTTGTCTAATATACGTATACTACTACAAACATCAATAGTACATGGTCCGAAGGGCCCACAAACACTTGTGAATAAGTAAAAAAAATAAAAATGCAGCGCAATTTCTCCAAATCAACCAAACACTTACTTGCCTTAACTCCAAAAGTTTGAGAAAAACTGGAAATCCTTAAGAGCCTGAAACTAATTTGTTACATCAGCAAGTGACCAGAGACCATAAAAACGAAGTATTAAAGTGTAATTAACTATGAACATGATGAAAGTAATGAGCTTTGTGACTGGGACACTTGTCCATAGGAGCCGAGCTAATCATGACTCCTGACTTCTCCATAATCGAGATGATACAAAATCAAAGAGGAGTTTTACTCATTGTTTTAGATTGACCGAAGCAGAAAAGGAATACATTTATATGCTTAACCAAAGTCTGTTTGTCTCCATCACAACTTTTTTACAGAGACTGTACACTATCATTCTTGTCTTATATTTAAGCAATTCTTAAAAAAAATATGAAAATGCTTTACTTCTTGTTCTTTGAATGTTTAATTTATACTTTAAAAAAAAACCTTGGTTTTCTTCTTACCTAAACCAAGAATGGGCATTTTGACATTGTTGCTGAGGATGACATGTTTCTCCGAATTTGTGTAGACATCCGCCATAAGTCTGTAACAATGAATTACCAGCGTCAACACTAGTTTCAAGGTCATTTTAGGTGGATATAAACTCAAAGCATAACTATTCTCATCAGCAGATCACACACACAACTTATGATACTCGAAAGTAAATGCTGAATGATGCAAATTTGTTACCATATCTTCATTCTAATCTACTAATGCAAAAAATGTGGTTCAACAAAACAACTTCAATTCTCATGGATGCCTTGTTACATTAACTGAACAGATCATAGGTACATACGGACCTAGGCACTCAGTAGTAGTAGGCAGTGTTCTCAATCAAACATGCAAGAACATTATGGCTTTTTTTATTTTGTTTAAAGATGAAAGGAAACTTGGGATAAAGGACCAGAGAAAAGGACAGACTGAAAGAGGGTGGTTTGGAAATTAAAGATTTGTGCCGACTCTTATCAAAAGCATTTGATGTCAAGGGCAACAGCAAAAGTTTCACCAAAATTCCTTAAAAATTATGAGCAAGATTCTGTTAGGAAAGCTAGATCACCCTTTAAATCCCCCATCCACGGTGCGATTGGCCTTGACACCTGATCAGACAAACCTGATCCGATGGTAATCCTACCACCCACAGTAAAAAATGGCACTAAAAAATTTTGGCACTCAAATTTTTCTGGCACTCAAATTTTTTTGGCACTAAAACATATTTTATAGCACTACGTAGTACTGGGGGTACTACGTAGCACTCCGAATTTGTACAAGTACCCCCAGGCTGTCACTCCTCCCTCACTCGCTAGCTATAAAATGCCAAAAAAATTTGAGTCCCAAAAATGTTTGTGCCAAAAAAAAATGTGCTAACTTTTTTTAAAGTGTCAAAAAAAAATGTGCCAACTTTTTTTAAAGTGTCAAAAAATGTTGAGTGCCAAAAAAAATTGCATGGCAAATTTTTTTGTTGAGTGCCAAAAATTTGAGCGCCAAAATAAATTGTGCCAAAAAATTTTGAGTGCCAACATTTTTTTAGTGGCAAAAATTTGAGTGGCAAAATTTTTTGAGTGCCAAAAAATTTGAGTGGCAAAAATATTTGAGTAATTTTTTTTTGTGCCAACATTTTTTTAGTGCCAAAAAATTGAGTGCCAACAATTTTTGAGTGCCAAAAAATGTTTGTGCCAAAAAATGTTGTGCCAAACATTTTCGAGTGCCAATTTTTTTTCAGTGCCAAACATTTTTGAGTGCCAAAAATGTAACTAGTTTTCTTTTGTATAACTGCAGTATGTGTAGTGACATACACGGAATAGCTATACGTTACTTCATCCTGTGTTGCTTTATTTATGTAGTATGCTGTGTAAAAATATTTAAAAGAATGGTATATCTTTTCATAAATAATTTTTTCCCTCTTCCCTTTGCTGGCAGCACTCTGGTAAAGATAAGAAAAAGTTTGCAGGAAGAAATATGTTACTTTTCTGGGGGTTTTCATAATACACCTTTTCACTCAAATTAGAACAGAACTTCAAAATAAAACAAATGAATTTCAAAATATAATAGATTATTTTTTTCTTTTAATTTAAAATTCAATTATTTTAATTTGAAGTTCATCTATTTAAATTTGAAGTTCGGTTATTTTAATTTAAACTTCAGTTGTTTTAATATAAACTTCAGTTGTTTTAATATAAACTTCAGTTGTTTTAATTTAAACTTCAGTTGTTTTAATATAGTGTAGTGGTTAGCTCGCTCGGCTCACAACCGAGAAGTCCCGGGTTTGATCCTCGGGCGGAGCGAAGATAGATGGGTGGTCTTTCTTAAAACCCAAGCCCCTGTCCACCCAGCAGTGAATGGGTACCGGATGTTAGCCGGGGGTTTGTGACCCCCCTCCCGGGGTGGTGGCTTCGGCCAACACTAAGCTGCAGCGGTAGATCACTATGGCTCTGAGGAATTATCCTCTAAACAAACAAACAATATAAACCTCAGTTGTTTTAATTTGAACTTCAGTTGTTTTAATTTAAACTTCAGTTGTTTTAATTTAAACTTCAGTTATTTTAATTTAAACTTCAGTTGTTTTAATTTGAGATTCACTTGTTTTAATTTGAAGTTCAGTTGTTTTAATTTGAAGTTCAGTTGTTTTAATTTGAGTGAAAAGGTATAAATAAACTAAACCTAACCCAACCTAGCCTAACCTGGCGTTTTAACTTCCTAGCCTTTGCCTTTGGACTTATAATTTTTCGGTAAATCTTTAGAAGTCCTTCACCCCTATCTTTTTCTTCTTCCCCCTATAGCCAACAAGCCTGGGGAACTGGCGGGAATACGGGGTTTTTGGGTGGGGGAAGCTAATATAAGTGATTTATGGCTCCCCAAAAAAATCATAAAGTCACTATATATAAAAATCTAGGGAATTCCCTAAATTAGGGATTTCCCTAGATACCCATTGTTAGGGAATTTTCCTTAATTGATAGGTATACCTATGTATAAATTTGGACAATTTTGGGAGAGCAATAAATGAGTCATGTCTGCCTTCCCTATCCAAAAACTCGAGTATTCCATAAGGCCACCAAGCTTGCTGGTCATAGGAGGTCAAAGAAAAACCTAACCTTCCTAGCCAGAAGGGACTGCGCCCCCCATGGACCCCCTAAGGGTTGCTAATCTAACCTAACTATAACCCCCGCAATATTACTAACCTAACCTCACTATAACCCCTTAAAACACAAACAAAAAAACATTAAGTGGTAACTCAGCTGTGATGTGAAGGGATCATATCAAGATTAATATCGCGGGACCGCTTTCCTCCACCAGTGCCAAAAACATTATGACAGTCGTACACACTTTACGTAATGTAAGATGTACAACTATTTCGTTGCTCACCTGTTGTTACTAGCTCACTGCTACGGTACAGCACTCACAACACAAGCTTACACACTCCTGTTCAAGGCTAGTGTACTATTCTGGCGTCCCAGCTGCAGCCTGCTTCGTCTGCGCTGAACCGCCAAACAACTATATAAAGAAACATTTGAGCCTGAGCTTGAGTTGAAGGTTATCTGTATATAGGAACCCATAAATATGTATGCGGCAGTATGCCCCTCATTCTCTCTCATGCGTGCTCTCCATACCAAGCATTCTTCAAACATTATTTCACACTTTTAACCATGCAACTCATTCATCCAGGTCAGCGCACAACCCGTGCAGTGATCCATCGGTCTATCAAACACTTCTCTCTCTCCCACTATTCCCCCTAACAATCTAACAAGGTATTCTTGCATACTCGTACCGTTCACATTCCAGCATTAGGATTTCAGCTATGAAGAAAGGCTAGATAATGTTACAGTTATCAACATAACCCCAAATCGCCACTGGGTGCTTGACTTGCTCATTCAAAATCTTCCATCCAGAGTAGCCCTACCACCTGTTGCGCATATCGAATATTATAATTATGTACGAATTAGTAATGATTCGTGATTACATGTTTTTGTGGCAGCTAGATACAATACATTTTATGACAATATAGGACGTTCTGACATGTTTGGGTGTGGAAACATATACAATTGATGACAAGATAGCTATATATAGGACGAATTCTGACAATATTTGGGTGTGGAAACGTTACGACACTATCATCATTTACGATCAAACAAACAATAACAGGATAACACCCTCGCAACTTGTGATCGCCCCCGCACAGCATTCAGCACCTTGCAGGGTCCTGCGGGAAGCACGCCTTGGGAGTTTAATTAAGTCACATCCGGGGAAAAAAGAAAATAAATCATGAAAAAATAGGTGAATGGCAGGAGGGCTGTTGAAGTCTATGATCTTTGAAAGGAAGCATTAATTTTTCACACTATAAACGAGACTTAAAAGGAAACCTATGAGCTTCACTGAATCACTTAGCCAGAACAATATATATAGCGCTTTCCTATACAGGGTGTAACACGAGTTTATGCAAATATTGATACAGGTGAAAGAACATGTAATTCTAAGCACAAAATGTTCTATAACCATATGCTTTTTGAAGCTTCCTTTAGACGTGAGATGAAGTTAGAAAAATTAGCGCGGCCAGTAATTTCACCATGGCAGGCGGCTGCCGCTCGGTGACATTTTGAATGATTTAATCATAATTTTTACTAGTAATGGAGCATTACATTATCTTATAACAACACAATTGGTATTAATGGACATGTTATTACTAAATAAGCAGTACATGAGAACAGCAGGGCTGTAATAAACAATAATGTACAAGGCTAAGTGGCAATGCGTCGGGGCGGGGGAGGTAGGAGGGACTAGGCTGCGAGGCCTCACGCCGATCAGCTGAGTCACGTGTTCCATCCAACCCCTCCCTGACACGATGAAATGTAGCCTTCTATAGTATTGTTTATTACAGCCCTGCTGTTCTGATGTTCTGCATATTTAGTAATAACATGTCCATTAATACCAATTGTGTTGTTTTAAGATAATGTAATGCTCCATTACTAGTAAACATTATGATTAAATCATTCAAAATGTCACCGAGCGGCAGCCGCCTGCCATGGTGAAATTACTGGCCGCGCTAATGTTTCTAACTTCATCTCACGTCTAAAGGAAGCTTCAAAAAGCATATGGTTATAGAATATTTTGTGCTTAGAATTACATGTTCTTTCACCTGTATCAATATTTGCATAAACTCGTGTTACACCCTGTATATGCGCGGTGGTGCCTTTGTTGTATAGTTAAACCAAAAGTATAATTTCTTTCCAACAATTCATCGAGGAAATAATGAAAGTGTCCGCTGGATAATAAATGTAATCAAAATCACGGCATTGAACATAGCATTACGTATTGTCTTTGTGAATATTCTAGTATGGATAATGTATATTAGTTATTTTAAGTTTAGGAAATATCTGTGTGCATTGTAGTGACCTTGTCGGCTACATGGTTGATAAACAGACACCCAGGTTGTTAGTTGGTTTATTGGAGAGAGCAGTTGTGTGTGGTACAAGTCTCTGAGTTCAAGTGTCTTGTCTCTACAAGAGACGGGCTTTTAAAGGAGCCGCGATACTCACGACCTGACTACCTGCATACCAATGCGGCTGAGGTCGAGATTAAAGGATTAGCCAGGTGTGGTGTGACTCACCACAGTACTCTCCTTCCTCAAAAAAAAAAAAAATTATTATACATATACTTATAAAAAAAAACCATAGAGGTGCCACGTGCCGAGGTAATGTAGGTAGGGCAACGTCCAGTCTTCACGTTGGCAGCGGTAGCTGCAAGATCAGAATAGGAGGTGCCGAGGGTAAGGGAATGTAGGTAGGGCGGCTGTCCAGTCTTCACGTTGCAGCGGTAGCTGCAAGATCAGAATAGGAGGTGCCGAGGGTCGCTGCTGCTGTGATTGCTGTCACAAGATCTGGAGGAAGGCTTGCGATGCAAGGTGTCTTCGTGGGAAGGCGAAGTGTCCAAAGCAATCGGCTCCCAAGATAGCTTGTGTTGCTATGCAGTGCCCGTGCGTTGCAGGGCCTTGCTGGAGGCAGCGGAAGGCTGCAGGACGCAGCGTGAGGCAGCAGGAAGCAGCGTCAGGGAGCAGGAGTCAGCGGAGGACGAGGAGTAGCACGTGGCGGCAGGAGGCAAGGGCGGGCGGCGGGATGCGGTGCCCGTGCGTTGCAGGGCCTTGCAAGCAGCAGGGCGTGGGACACAAGCCACAGGAGGGCGTGTGTGGGTGCGCTGAGATGGGTGGCGAGCAGGCGCGGTAGGATGAGGCTGTGAAGGGCGAGGTGCAGGCCGCGGGCGTGGCGCATGGCTGTGGTGAGCAGCGTGCTGGGCCGTGGTGAGCAGCGTGCCGGGCCGTGGTGAGGCAGGCCGCGGCAGAGGCGTGAGGCAGGCCTAGGGCGTGGTGCCCTTAGAGTGGATGGCAGCCCGTGGCGGCGTGGCAGCGCGGCAGGAGGTGGCTGCGGCGGGATGCGGTGCCCGTGCGTTGCAGGGCCTTGCTGGAGGCAGCGGAAGGCAGCAGGACGCAGCGTGAGGCCGCAGCGTGAGGCAGCATTGCTGGGCCGCGGGCGTGGGCGGCGAAGGGCAAGGCTGTAGCCGCGGGCGGGGTGAGGCAGGCCGCGGCAGGAGGCAGGGCTTGGGAGGCGGGTGGCGGTGAGCAGGCCGTGGCAGGAGGCAGGCGTGGGCGGCGAGGTGCAGGGCTGGGCCGCGGGTGTGGGCGACGTGGCTTGGGTGGCTGCAGGCGGCGCGGCAGGCGTGATGAGGGGGGCGAGGGGCAGGCCCCCCCCCCCTGGGTGTGTCTTGTCACTCCGTAGGTCACCAAATGTAGTGACCTTGTCGGCTACATGGTTGATAAACAGACACCCAGGTTGTTAGTTGGTTTATTGGAGAGAGCAATTGTGTGTGGTACAAGTCTCTGAGTTCAAGTGTCTTGTCTCTACAAGAGACGGGCTTTTAAAGGAGCCGCGATACTCACGACCTGACTACCTGCATACCAATGCGGCTGAGGTCGAGATTAAAGGATTAGCCAGGTGTGGTGTGACTCACCACAGCATCATCCCGCCGCCTCAGGCCTCCTGCTGCGTTGCTTAGGGCGAGGCGAAGGCGACCTTTTTGATCCAGGAGAGGTAGGCCGGGTACGTTTTTTGGCGTCAGGGGGGGTAGTCCTTGGGGCCCGCAGCCGTACCTCGCGAAAAGCCGCCAACACTAAGTCCACCGAATCTTGGAACGCAAGAGGTCCCCGGATCCCCCTGAAGAGAAAAACGCACTTTTGGTTGGGGAAACCCTCGGCTCAGCACCAAAAAGTTTGTGACCTCAGTCACTCAGACGAGAAGTCAGATGACATAAAAACATAAGAACATAAGAAAAAAAAAATACAAAGGCCTGAAACCTACATATGGTATTTTTCTTTCTCTACCAAAATCCACCATTCTCCCCATCCAAAAAATTTGTCAAATCCCCTTTTAAAAAACTTCTTTTGACTCCGCACTACCTTCCGCTAGAGTGCTTTCCCAAATCATTTACCATCCTCTTTGTAACCAGTTTCCCTATTTCTTTTTCAAATTATTTTTTACTTTTTTAAAACCCGTTGCTTCTTTTTCCCCCCTGACGGGATATTACTAAAAGCGCCCCGCCCCCTTTAAGGTCCCCGGCACACAAGTCTCCTCCCCTATCCCTTGAGGGCCAGGTGGTGGGGTTACTGGGCGGGGTACGTAGCTGCGGTCGACTGCCCGACGCGAACACTGCACTTTAACCTTTTGTAGGATGGTACGGGGGAACACCTAAAAGTGAAATAAAAGGGTCTTAAAAAATGATGTAGATTTAGTTTTCATGAGTAATAACCCATGGATAAATAATTTTTCCACGTCAAAAAACAAATTTTTCCTGTTTCCCATGCTACAATCCCAAATTCATGTCGCCCCAACCCGTCAATGTTGCGATCCCGGTTCGTTTTACGTGTCGCTCCCCCTTCCCCCCCAGGGCGACACAGGGGGCTTATGAATATCTTGGAAAAAAAACCTTTCCCCTTGTTAAATATCATCTTTTGGGAGGCCGCTGTTTTTTAATCATAGTAAAATTTAGACCTGTTCGAAAAAAAATTTTTTCCTTTTTTTATACCCCCCGCACGGTTTCCAATGTTTTTTGCCCTGGAAAGTCAAAAAATTAAAACCCATTAAACCCAAAAGTCAGGAATTTTTGCCTCAGAAGCTAAATTCTTTTCTCACGTTTCTGAAACGCCAGTTTCATTTTTTGAGTTTTTTTCGCCTTTTTTTTTTCACCAATAAAGGGGCATAAGCGGGTTTAAAACAGTATTGATCGACTAAAACAAAAAATGCATAGAAATTTTAGGGAAAATTTACAGGGATATTTACAGACAATTTTTAAAAAAAATTAAACAAAATTAAAATTTATTTCACTTAGTCACAAATTCAAAATGGTTTTACTGAATTAATGGTCTGTTTTTTTTTGCAGTCTTTAAACCTGCTAAAAATCAAGATACTTCCAGATAACTTCAATGGCAAAAGCAAGGAGCTCCGGGGACGCAAAGTTGAATTCAAAACCTCACCGCAGTCCAGGAAAGCGTCACCCGACCTGCTACTAGATCTGCTACAAAAAACTTCCTGATGGGCTACCCATCATCCAGCTCAGGGGCTCCATTTACCCCCACAGACAGGCTTCCCAGTATTCCTCCTCTCCAGAGTTTGCCAAAATACAGGGAACCTAACTAAAGCCCTCCCCAAAAAAACAGTGGGGCTTCACCCCTTTCGGCAGATGGCTAGGATAAAAACCATGCCCAAGTACAATGCGCGCGCATTTCATGCACTTCAAAAAAAGCAAGAGATCTAAAAGGATAAAGGTAAAAAGGTCCCCGGGAGGAAAAGGAGGCCTTTGTCCGGAATTAGTACCCTTTTCGTAGGAGTTCAGATGCCACCAGGAATGAAGAAACCGACTGCTTCAAGGGGAGAAGGAAAAAGGACTCAGGTTTTTACAGGATCAAAACAGAGAAAAAGGCCCCACATGTCGGTCATGACAAGGAATTTGGCCCGGGCCCCCAGCACAACAAGGGGGCTGCAAGACTGCAGCAGAGGGGAAAAACGATATGAATTGCCCCAAAAATTTCTACAATTTTTCACTGCACACCGAAGGACTGCTTGTGGTTACCGGGGCTACCCACCGCGTGAAGGAATCGGGGGGACGGGATTACCAACAACCTCGTCCTGGATGTTCACATCCCAAGACACGGGGGATCTCACATTTCCCAGGGGGCATGGGTGTGTTGAATCTGCCCGTACCCCTGATCGCTGGGATTTCTGACAATCAAGTACAGCCTTAGTCTCTGCTACATTTAAGGCTGGGGGAGCGACCTGACAATTTTTCATCTCAACCTCAAAAACGAGAGGGAAAAGATGTGACAAGGGACCCTCAGCAGGGGTACATGGCAGCTTTAGCGAGGACCCTCCCAAGATGTGCTCTCCACGGATGAAATGCTGAAGATGTCCCGGGAGTGATCCGGGACCACGTCCAAGGGCTCGGCTGTGCTTGTTAGGCCCACCTGATTCCTAAGCCTAGGGGGGTACCATGAGGGCAGCTCAAAAGGAAGGGGTCGGCAAGGCACCCGGTTTTTTTTTTTTTTCTGGAGGCAGGGGGCTTACTGGATGATCACTGCCTTTTTTTGCACAACGGCCCGCAACAGTGGATACATCGGGGGGGCTGCCCAAACTTTTGGAGCAACAGCTTGACAGGGAAGGGGTTCTACTGGGCCGCAAAACCACATTTAGAAAGGTGGTTTGGGGCTTATGGGAGAAACTGTTTGGGAAGGTCAGAGCCCCGAGAAACCCTTTGGGTTCAAGCACTTCAAGGACGTTTGGACGATCTTTCCACGACAACCCTCAAAACCCCGTCCTCAGAAAAAAGTTGAATAAAAAAAGAAAAATGCAAGGAAAAAACTACAGGAAAACCCGAGGTCGGAAGCCTCCTAGGCTGTACCGTGAGATGGCTGACTTACATACGTCCTTGGGGACACGCCTCCCGCGGATCCCCTGGATCTCCGGAGCCCTTCTCAGGCCAGGGGGATGGCCAAAACCTGTATTCTATGGATTTCATGTTTTTCTGAGCAGCGGATACGATGAAAAAACTGTTGTGAAGCTGGAACGCCTCAACCTCTTCCTAGGCTGTTTTTATACACCCATGTGGGATGTCATCTACACTTGTGCGATTCCCAAAAGATCGCGTTCAGAAGGACATGTGAAGTTCAAAGAACAGATCAGGATTTCTCAGGGATGTACAAAACTTGAAAACCACAAATGGACCTAAAGGAGGGTTTGCCGTTCGCTCTCTTTGGTAGCAACTCAGTGACAAAAAGAAGCGGGGATTGCTGCCAAACTGCACGCCCTGAAAGCCAGATAGCTTCAGACGAGGAAACCCTTTTCCCTCAGGTTCGCCAAACGCTCTGGTGATTAGTTGGGGCCCGAGAGTCTCTTCTGCTTTACACCCTTTGGGATTGGTATGCTGGCTTCTGCACCTGTGGGACATGGCCCCGGAGAAAGGACTACAGCAAGGCCCTGGGGAAAATGTCGCAAAGTAAAAAATAGTGAAGACATTGTGAGCGGGGTCAAGATGATGATGATTTCGCAAACATCTTACCCCAGATTCTCAGCAAAACAGTACCTTCTTTAAACTGTGGAATACAAAACCCTGAGCGATTTTATAGCTTTAAGAAGCAAACTCTGAAAAAAAAAAATGTGGTGTCCTTTGACAAGACAATAGAGTTTTTTTTTGCCCTTGAAATAGTTTTTAAGTTTTGTACAATTTTTTGATGTCAAGATTGTAAAAAATTTTTTAAAATTTTTAGAAATTTTTAAAAAATTTTGCTTTTTTTTTGGGTATGATGTCTTTTTTTCTTGAAATGTTTACTTGATTGTTTTTTCAGAAATAATAATAAAAATGCTTCAATTTGATACCCAATTTGTTGTTCTATCCCAATTGTAAAAAGTCTCAGGATAAGAAAGTCTGGCGGAAGGCAAAATTAGGCGCTTTTCTACTGTCGCGGCTTAATATCTTGATGTCCAATGAGGCAATGTTTTTCGACATTTAGCTCAAAATGTTGTGATTTTCGGCTTTTCAGGTCAAAAAGCATGGGAAACTTTGCAGGGGGGTATAAAAATAGGATTTTTTTCTCTTTCTGAACAGGTCTAATAGTACATACATCGCATGCATTAACAGCTTATCGCAGACTGACCTCTAGCTTAACTTTGGAGGCCAGCTTGAGAAGGGCAATGTCGTGGTAGGCCTGAGGATGCTTGTAGTCAGGGTAGAACACCGTCTCCGCTACGTCGAAGTCTTGAGGATTTGATCTATCATAATCGTCACCATAGTCATGCTCACCTAGGCGCACAACCTCGGCTTTGCTGCAGAGGTCACGAAGGTTAGTATGGCGATAGGATGGGGCGCTATGGTAATACTGCTCCACGGTATTCTTCAAGCGTGTGTACAGAATGATGATTAGCAACGAAGATTTAGAATGCTAGACAACTCCTAAAATCATGAAAGCAGGAATTTATGTAATTATTCAAAAGCGTAATTACCGAAATTGACTCACCGATAGAGGAAGCAATGGAGGGCAGAGAGAACCCACTGTTCGTTGATCAACACTCCACCACAGAACCAATCGTTTTTCTGAGCGCTTTTCGACCCCACCAGAGCCTGTAAGTACATTTACTCGTATAGCCTTTACTTAACATTCGGATTTTTGCGTATATATATGTACGTAGCCTATATATAATCCCCATTATCAACAGCTCACACTATTCGCACCACCTCATGCTCACCATCCATGGCCACGCGTTCTTCTCTGCCGCGTTCTCCTTACGAACGCTGGGCTCGCCCGGTGGTGTTGACCGAATCTATATAACGCAAGAATTTCCTTCTCCGGAATACCTGGTCGTATTTCAGGTGGGGGTCCTTTGGTTGCTGGCATTCTGGGGAGGCGAAGTCCGACCGCCTCGCCGCAGTATATAGCTGTACTCTATCATACTGTTCAAAATATAATTGTTTTAGGAGTTTCTCCCACATCTGAAAATAAGATTAGATCAAACACAACACAACATAAAACACTAAACAGCAGGATTACAGCCACTTTTTTGTCAAGTTATTTGACCTAACTAATCAAGAAAGTGTCCATGAAAAAATATTCAAATTGATGAGCAAATCGGGCCCGGTTCACACTTCACGTTTTTGCTGGACGTAGTCTACGTGCATCTTGTCATCAGTATGTATACTCACAGTATGTGAATGTCACCGTGACGTCAATTCCTGCCGGTGTAATGTGAACACAGCTTCCCGCTACCACCACATTGCTGAGCAGTGATGACGTCACTGACCCTTGAGACGCTCGTCTCAGCTCACATTATTTCGGAGCTCCCAGATGGACCCTCGAATACCCATACTACGTCACGGTTTGTTTACATCGGTGCATTGTGGGGATAAGGCGGGGTCGCCGCGGGTGGAGCCTATGAAGGGAAAACTACGGCGAATGGAAGAATTTCGAGTTATGTTGAGCGAAATCGTTTCCAGGTGCTTATTACTGTGCTTTTCTGTTCTCGCTGACAACACTATAGAGAAGACCTGAGGTATGGCTGATGTGCAGAGGCTTCTAACCAAGAAAACAGAGTCACACAGAGCCTCGTTCAAAGGTTAAGTAACTGTTAGGTACGTAATGTGTCCTTACCACTTGCTTACTTCTTAATGAGACTCTGCTATGACTGTTTCCCTGGTTTTAGAAGCCTTGCACATCAACACACTTCAGGTCTTTCTCTATTTTGTCAGCGAGCATGGAAAATATAGCACCTGGGAATATATTTCGCGCACATAACTCGATTCTTCCATCGCCGTATTTTTTCCCTTCGTAGGTCGCCCCAGCGGCGACCCCGCCTTATCCCCACAATGCACCGATGTAAACAAACCGTGACGTAGTTATGTCTGGGGCCCATTGTTTCTACGTGTCTACGTGGAAGTGGCGGGGCGACGTCACTGTGACGTCACTGATCACCACGCCCACGTAGACACGAACAGCAAATACTTTATGTGAACCCCGCCTCAGTGCTTACTTACGGAACGTGATGAAGGGAGGAGTGATATCCGTGACGCCTGCCGAGGTTCTGACTTAGAAGGGAGAGAACTAAGTCATTCTCCGATATTTTTTAGACGCGTCTTCATGCATACATATTATATATAATGTTATATTTCTTCAGTTTATTCACATCAGTTTTGTGGAGGAGCTAATATTATCAATGAAGGGCTAAAAGCGAAGAAGAACTGGCCAAGGTCACTTCAGACAAAAGGATTATTGCAACATTATTTGTCATATATATTTAAATGCGTATACTCTTCACCCATTCTTATCCCAATTCCTGACGCATCAGGCCGCTCGGGTCCTGTGTACGTGTACAGTGCGTCCCTCACACGGCTTATACTCACCCAAGGAGGAATCGCAGCAGTAAAGAAAGTTGGAGTCCTTGATGCCACACTTCAAAAGCTCGCTCTTGACAGACGGGTGGCTGCAGGAGCGCTCACACGTGCCGCCAGTGCCTGAGTGCGTGCTGCAGGCTTCATGCTCACTATGCTTCAGTTGGCCGGGGAAAATTATCCCTGAGGCCTCTGTCAACGAAGGGAGCTTACTTTAGAGAGAAAATCCCTAGGAATTTGTCCATTAACCAATTTTGTATTCTAGACCACACCTCGTGCACGGCTTCCCTTGACATACCTTACCGCTTGCACACCTCTCTTAGAAATGTATGTTTTAACGCCAACCCATTCACATCACCCCCAACCCATTCACTCACCCATTACCCATCACCCCCACCCATTCACTCACCCATTACCCATCACCCCCCACCCATTCACTCACCCATTACCCCCAGGATGTAGAGAGAGATTTTTAGTCAAAATACCAAACACGAAAGAAGAAAAAGGAAAAAGAGTTACATCTTGATTTTTTGTTTCGCTCCTGAGTATCCTGTTAAACAAGAGGAACAAAAAATGGAAAAAAAGCCATCTCGATTTTTTGTTTGTTTTCTTGGAAATATTTGAGCTACACGGCTAAAAACATGCTTTATCCGCACGATTAGTGAAGTTAATCATTATTCAACAAGCGCAGAGCTGGGCAGTATTTAAATACATTTGTTTTTAAATACGTATTTAAATACATTTGTGTATTAAGAACTGTATTTATAAATACATTGGTTTTCACGTATTTAAATACAGTATTTAAATACTTTAATGAGTATTTAAATACATTTATTTAAATACTCATAATATAATAATGTAAATACTTTTTTATCAGTTAATTTGGCCATAAACCCGCACAACTATATGTCAACCCTGATGTTACAGTGAACCAGTGTTTCCACGTTCAAGGAACTTTCCCTATTTTAAGGAAATTTAGGCCGGAAAAAGAAATTTCTAAGGAAACGCAAAATCTAAGGAAATCCTAAAGATTTCCAGTTTTTTTCGGACATTTATAGAGAAATGTAGATTAAGTGAAATAGCCAGGTGAGCCAAAAATACACATTTTATTTGCCATTGACAAAATGTCCAAAGACAAATTCTCGGTGCTAATTTCTTATCATTTATCAAGCATTTTATATTGTTAATCATGAATTACTGAATACATGTTAAAACGTGTGTATTTAAAGTGTATTTACAAATGTATCAAAATACAATAATTGATGTATTTAGTGTTTAATATTTAAATACATTCGTAAAATGTATTTAGTATTTGATATTTAGATACATTTCCCCCATGTATTTAGTATTTAGTATTTAAATACATTCAATGTATTTAGTGCCGAGATCTGATCAAGCGATAGTTTTCATATTGACAGAAAAAAAAGACTTTCATGAACGCACAAATTCTGATATACATACTTGATGCAAAATCCACTAAAGTGAACTAGTTATCTGTATTCACTTTATTTTTCATTTATTTCATACGTGTGTGTGTGCACGTGTGCGTGTGCGTGTGTGTGTGTGTGTGTGTGTGTTGCGTATTCAGCGATTCGGAACATCTGGATCTATACACTCAACCTGACGCATATTCCCGTCCTCTATGTGAGTATGTGGTTTCCAAATGAAGACGCTTGGCTGTAGCTCCGAAACTAACCATAGGATTTTTTTCGAAAATACCCTCATTGTAATTCCCACACAAAGTTACTGCAACATGATCAGGATAATCTAATACCCTAACCGTAACCTAACGTAACCTAACCCGACGTGTTCAAGAGGTAAACGCCATATACTCTTCCAGAAAACGGGAATATACCAACCGGACATTGTGGTTCGGTTGGCGTCGAGCTTGTGACGGAAAAAAAAGGAAAAAAAAGTCGTAGTAGTTCGGAGCAGACACGCGCGGAGTTAATGCAATGTTACTTCCTAGTTTGCTGAGTGTGTGGTTTTGCGGTGGAATACACGACGATCAGGTCCAGATTTTTTTTTCTCTCTCTCTCTCTCTCTCTCTCTCTCTCTCTCTCTCTCTCTCTCTCTCTCTCTCTCTCTCTCAGCAGTAAGTCCAGCACTGCCTTGGAACACTCGCATAGTGCAGTGACCACAAAATGACCATAAACTAATAGGGAATCCGTACCGCATTTACTCAGGCAGAATATAAAATATAGCAATAACAACAAGCCTCTCTAATACATAGCTATTGATATTTTCTTTCTAAAGATGTATGTAAATTTTCGCTACGATGTCTAGTTCCTTAGATACGGAGGTGAAAAGAGACAACCCCGCTTTACCCCCCAACCCCGCACTTCTGCCCGCTTGTACAATGAAGAGGTTGTGGCCGCCCCTCGCCCCGCCTCCCACCACCCTTCGCCCTCCTCACCGTGCCTGCAGCTTTTTATATATAAACAAACACTGCATAACAGTCTTACCTTACTTTGTCACGGACATCACTGATGGTTTGTCCTCGTTACCACAGAGGGTCCAGATCATCACGTAAAGGCACACACACACGCGCCCACACATACACACACCCTCGCCCTGCTGGAAGACCAGTGAGGCGGTGGGGGACGGCGGGCTTCGTGCCGCTTCAGTCGTGGTGGTTCGAGCAGCCGAGGCAGTGCGCGAAACACAGACCTTGGCCACTCAGTGCAACAAGGCATCATAATAGTACCGTGTGTCCAGCATGACAGCACATCAGCTCAGTCACATTCACATCAGGCATTAGTATATAAGGTTAGGACAATGGTAGAATGGGGGAACGTAACACAACCCAATGATTCGCAGCGCAGCTCGCCGTGACGTAAGCGAAGGATGCCTGAGACACGATAACACTCAAATGACTCGTATGTAACTCTTGAAGTACACAGCAACGTCACACTAAAACCCTGCCATGATTGCAACAACATTCTGGTGTTACGTGATGTGTGACTGTAATTATGTGCATCGTCGCCTCGCCACGCCGCTCTCTGACTCTGGCTCATTGTGACAGTGTATGCAGTATGCACTGATGTCGCCACGGTGGAGACGCCGCCTCACAGTTTTATGGCGACAGCCGCAACCCTCCGTGGGCTCAGGGCTGCTTTCATGCTTGATTAAGGAGGTGAAGCAAAGATTAACAGACAGCGCCATCAATAGTTCTTGCGCGAAACTAGAAAACCCATTTTGAAGGGGAATTATAATAATTCCTTTTCTTAGGGAGACACACACATACATATATATATATATATATATATATATATATATATATATCACTTCAGGATGTTCCTTAGCCCCTGAAAATATTTAGCGTTACTGCCTATAGGTTGTAAGTTAGGATGCCTGTGTAATATCTATGTCAATGTTTTTTGTTAGTATGTTGGGACAGATAATAGCATGTACATAATCTATTTAGGTCTACAAATGACATTCTAAGGCCCGGTAACCAGGGTTGTATGTTAGGGTACGCCGTATAACAAAAATTCTTTTTCTCAACTTTGGCATGCCAATTTCCTATGTAAAATGGAATTTTAAGACGATTTTATCTTTTTCCATTTTTGCATTTGAGCAATTCTTACTATGCACAATCGCACTTTTATATTGCACCCTCATCGAATAATGCTTAAATGAGTACGCAGTGTCGGTTGGTCCTGTGTATTGCAATCATGCACCAATATGAGTTCCAAATGACTAGCGTGGTAAGCTCTTTCTGATCAGTTGGTTCATCAGGCACTACATCACAGTGTCACAGCCTCTACGTTGGCCTAGAACGTGTCCATCATGTCCTTCTTAGACCTGAAGCAGGGCATGGTCTCCCGGTGGTGGGCCCGAGCCCGGATGAAACCCGTCTCTGGCCTGCTCCCCCCACCACTGCTGCCGCAGCTCTGTCACCTGCTTCACGACTCTTTCGGTGCTCTGAGTGTGGATAGAGAACTCCGGAACCTCGTACGGCTTGACCAGGATCTCCTGGATCTGATCCCGGGACAGTGAAAAGGTGAATGACGGCTCGTGCACCTGGCCAGGCTGCCAGCTGATCAGTGTCTGCAAGCTGTTGGCTGACAAGTTCAGCTTGGGTGTGATGCGAGGTCTTACACTGGTGTCCCCATACTCCTCGCCAGCCCTCAGCTTCAAAATCTGGGTCACGGCGAACCTGCGGTCGTCCTCACTCTGACTCGCCATCAGCGAGAGGAGGACACATTCTGAGTGTGCGAACCATGCTCCTGTCCGGACGTAGAAGGTCACAGCTGTTTGGACCTTCTTGGGCTGCGACCTCATCACTCTGAGCTGCGTGAGGATGTGCTTGGGGCCGTCCTCTATTCTGTGGTGAGCCTTGATGTCGTAGTAGAGTTTGAAGTACACCTGCAGGCAGTACTTGACTAGGATTTCCAGGATGTTCAGTTCTTTGCCAGTCAGTCCATGCTTTCTGGTCCACATGTACACGAGCGACTCGGTTGTGGTGAGCCATCTGGAGTGGGACATCTTGCCAGTACGATCAGTGAGTCAGTGGAGTCGTATGTCACCAGCAGATCATAGAGAGCCTGAGCCACCTTGAACGCAGGCTTCTCAGGTGGCACCGGGTCCTCTGGTACAAAGTGCCAAAGGTACCTTCCAGATGTCTCCTCTGTCACTGACACATGCTCCTCCCTGATCAACCTTGGGTGCAATTTCCCATAGCTGTCGGGCACCATCTCTTGGCCTTCCTCCCATCGTAACCCAATCCAACTATTTTGGTACCCTGGTGCTTCCCCTGGTCAAGGTCCCTGGCCGATGCCATGGCATCCTGCCTGGCCCTCCTCAGCTTGTTAGGATCGCAGACCAGGTACGACATGTCTGGAGAGAGGTGGCCGTCAGTGATAAGGTCCTGGAGGAATCCAGAAGCCAAGGCAGCAGCAGCAGTGGGCGGAACGTCGAACCGAATGCTTGCCAGCGCCAGGTTCCGGACTGGCATTGTGTTTCTTCTTGCAGCTGGCCTGTCCAAGTACTGCATCACAAGGGGTGCCAGGGACCCCAGCCTCTCCCTGAGCAGTCGGTCTACCAGTATGGCAGCCTCCTGTTGCTCCTGCCTCTTTCCTCTGAGTGGCAGGGTGAACGACTCCTCCGTCCCATCCTCAGAATCCTGGTGATCTTCAGCCTGGCCCAGGAACATCTGCTCCTGCAGCTCAAGACGTCTGACCTTTTCATCTTTCTGCTTCTGCTTCTTCAGCTTAGCCTCCTCTTCCAACTGCTTTCTCTTTGCTGCTTTCACTTGTCTATGCGTCTCATTCTTGTCTACCCCTGTCATCATCCTTGCACTCTCCTCCCCAACTTTGATCCTCTGGTAGTACAGCCACTCCAGGTCTAAAGTAGGGACTTTGCTGGCCAGGGGGCAGTCACACTGCACGTGTGCTCTCGCGTGGCACAGCTGGGGGTTGGAGCAGTGGGATTCCTGGTCCTTGCAGAGGAAGATCGTGTGAGGGCAGGCCGTTATGTCAAACAGCCTGTCCATTTTCTTCTCCACGAATTCCTTTACTGTTTTAGTTGGTCTGTCTCTCACCACTTCACTAACCTTCTTCCAAAAATGAGCTATCCTTCTGGTCACGGACCGGTCAATAACAACCACTGGAGGTGCAAACTGAGCGTTTGATTTCTTCCACTGGGCAAGCACCATGGGGGTCAGATCCTTCGCAATGTCTCTCACTGGGTACCCCCGCTTGTCAACACCCTCCCGGATGCCGCTGAGTTCTTGGAGAAGGATTCCCCTCTTCATCACGCCGCGATACGTAGGCACCTCACTCTCAACAAACTCTTGTCCACCGCCAACAAAGGCGGTGAGAGTAAGTAAGAGAGAGAGAGGTCGATATAATAATTAAAGATGAAGCTAAAGCCTGAATTAAAAAATATTTTAATGCAGCTTCTGATGAATAAGAATTTATTTTAATAGCAATAAGAGGGATGAAAGATAATAAATTAAGCTCTAAGCCAATTCAAGCTCCAAATCATGAGGAGGAAGAGATGGATAAAATCAATCTTTCAAAATAAAAAATAAATAAAAAAATATATATAATATAAAAAATTTAAATATAAAAGTCCATTTTTGCATAGCAAGAAGTGCTAACCAAAAAGTTGTAGAGGACAAACCACCCTTAAAATTCAATTTTACATAAGAAAACACCCTGCCAAATTCGAAATAATCTATATTTCACTTTTCATTGGACCTACGGCGTACCCTAACCCAGAGGTCTCCTTTGTCCAGCCCCAGTCAGATGGGATTGGTAACTCTGGATTCAGGACCAGAGTTTGGTTCCAGCAGTTGCCCTGGAGAGATGCACGCTTGATGTGCTGCTGGAGTGCTGCCTGCGTTGGGGGAATGTTTTCTAGAGCCCTAGACTTGTGTGCGAAGAGCTGTTTCCTAGCATCGTTCACTTTCATGGTGTCACTGGTGCGGTCATACATCAGCACAACGAAGCGTTCCAGCAGTGACATTGACTCCTCACTCTCATCACTTGGCATGCGTAAGAGTTCTTCAAAGGCATCAGTCACCTGTGGGAACACTTTCCAAGTCTCCCAGGCAGTCTTCTTCCCTCTGCCAGCGAGTTCTTCTTCCTCTGCGTGGAACGCACCGTCAAAGATGAACCTGGTCTGAAACATTTCTCTACGTACTACCTGTGTTGCTCTTACTAGGTGCATGGCATCACTGTCATGATCACAGGCCTTTTTCAGGGCGGGACCTATATCTTTCTCAAACAAGAGAAGTGTGTCTCGGCCCTGAGAATGGGCTCTCAGATCAGGAAGCACAGAAAGAAGTCTGTCCTTCATTCTGGTTGTGTATTCTGTTGGTTACCGTGGCACCCAGCTGCTCCAGTCTCGTCTAGTAGAGGTTAGTCACGTCTGAGAGTTTAAATACAGGGGCATTGTCCTCATCTGCATGCATGTCCTCCATGAATACCACCAGCTCAGCAAAGGCTATGCCATGCAGACGCAGATGCAGATGCAGATGCAGATGCCATCCGCATCCTCGTCCTTGAGTGCGGCTGGTCTGATTTTCTTGTATAATGCACGGAGACAGTTGCGATGGCATTTTGCCTCGATGACAATCATGTCTCCTGCAGACAGCTTGGCCAGCAATTCAGTGTCCCCCAATTCAGTGGCGCATCTCCGAACGTTCTTGTCAATTTCCTTTGTAGCTGCTTCGTGCAAGTCTGCAGTGCCAGCTGGCTTATTGCAGAAGAAACAGATAGGCTCGGTCGACTGTGGAAGCCTGTGGGCAGCTGCTGGTCGTGTGTGCACGGTTGGAGTACCGGTACTAGATTGCTGTCCTGAAGCTGATTCTGCTCTGCTCTGCTGGTCAAACATTTTTTTGTTAAACTTTAAACGACATTTCTTGTGCCACTGAGCACTGTGTGTCCTCAAGGTAGCTTCTACGCCATCACCATCATCCAGTCTGTTCACGTTGAGTTCCATTGGCATGTGCCGAAGTCCCTTGAACTGGAGGAGGTCTTCTGTCAATGATGCAATGGTGGGAACTCTGTAGTGTAGTGGTTAGCACGCTCGGCTTACAACCGAGAAGTCCCGGGTTCGATCCCCGGGCGGAGCGAAAGATAGATGGGTGGTCTTTCTTAAATCCTTAGCCCCTGTCCACCCAGTAGTGAATGGGTACCGGGTGCCAGCCGGGGGTTTGTAACCCCCCCCCGGGGTGGTGGCTTCGGCCAACACTAATATGCAACAGCGGTAGATCACTATGGCTCTGAGGCATTATCCTCTAAACAAAACAAACAAGAGAAACAAGAAACAAGAGATGCATAGCCACTACCACTCGGTTTCATGGTTGATCTTAGTGGGCACTGCAAAGGTTCATCTATCTCTGCTTGGCAAAAAATACAAAGCTCCCAGTTAGTTCTTGGGGGTGGTCTTGATTGCTTGGACGTAGAGGGCTGGGCTGGGTCTATGAGGATATGACGCTTTGCCATAGTGACGATCAGGTCTGGGATGCTTGTATCTTGGCTTCGATCATCAGGCAGGGAATCCTGCAACACACAAGTACAACAATTGTGCTAGTACCAGCCACCACAGTTTACATTCATTGGCATCAATATTTGATATGTTGAGGTAATTGACCTCTCACTGTCCTCAGAGGTCAAAGCTAGACACCTGTAAATAATTACCAACGCTGTGTGGAATATGTAGACACTTTTATTGGAACACAAATGCATGGTTTGTACATCATAAACATGTTTACCATTAACCAATGACGACAAACATCCATATTTTGATACTTTGAGGTCATTGACCTCTCACGGTCCTCAGAGGTCAAATCTGCCTTACCTCCCGATCTGAAAATGAAGCTTATGGCATGTACTAACACTGGTAGAAATTTCATGCTTTAGTCATAATTTGCACAATTCTTATGATATGAGAGATTATCAGCTGTACAATTATAAAGAAGAGTGTAAAAGATTGTAGAAAAAGGGGTGGGAAAATTTAGTTCAGGAGGCAGGAGTGTTCTTGACAGTCCTCTCTTGAAAATATATAAGGCGTTGGAAGATGGAAAAATAGAAACAGGAAGAGAGTACCAGAGTTTACCAGGGAAAGGGATAAAAGAGTGAATATCCTGGTTAGTTCTTGCAATAAATCGAGGGTTGAGTGCATATATATATATATATATATATATATATATATATTTAAAATATATATATATATATATAATATTTATTATATATATATATATATATATATATATA
Source organism: Chionoecetes opilio (assembly GCA_016584305.1). NCBI lineage: Eukaryota > Metazoa > Arthropoda > Malacostraca > Decapoda > Majidae > Chionoecetes > Chionoecetes opilio. The sequence goes on from JACEEZ010022590.1 coordinate 333,333, forward strand.
TATATATAAAGACACTCATTAAAGACACTAATAGAGACATGGGTTAACAAGTTAATTAAAGATAGCTAGTGGAATACAACACTTGTCATGATTACCTTAATGTCACAAGCAGCTGCCTTATTAGGAGTGACTGGAAAATCTTGGCTTGGAGTCTCAAACATTTTCCTTTCTCGGAGATGTGTGAGAGAGGCACTTCTTTCTGGGAGAACGCGAAGGGCCTGCAAGAGGAAAGCATTGCTGTTGTAACAATCACAATTATGTTTTTAGGAAGAAAGACCTATCAAATGTGCATGTAATAAGCCTATTATCATATCCATATGCAGGTTTACACAGTACAGTAAACTCTCACATTTAGTGAGTAATTGGTGGCAGAGAAAGCTCACCAAATACAAATTATTAAAACAATAGTAAAAACTAAGATTTGTACTATAGCCCTCAAAGTCAACGCTTTTTTGCATGTTTGGAGGCTCAAAGCCTCATTTCTTCCATCAGTCATTGGCTGCCAAGAGATAAAATATGGGTGACAAAAAAAAAAAATTCAATCTTCATCTATTAACTAGAAAGTTGTGTGTGTTATTAGTGTTGTGTCAAGCGTTTCCTGGGGATAAATATTAGCCATAATCAAGACTAGGGCTGTAATCGATTACGTTTTGTTTGTTTGTTTGTTGGAATGTTTTCCTGCCTCTATGAGTTTAAATCCTGTATGTGGCATAGAGTAGCGGTAGCAGCAGGACTCACTGTGTTCAGTCTACGTGAAGCTGATAAGATGGCCGCACATGTCTCTTGCCCCACTCTGCTCCCCAACTCATCTCTACCTCCTGGTGTGAGTGCTCATATGTACGACCAACAAAACTCTACATATGTAAACTATATCAATAACTTCACAAAAGACTTCTGACATAAAAAGATAGCCAGAAACTATTCAGCTAAATATCATTTTCAATATAGGTAAACCCTCTCTAATTCGAACCCATATGATTCGAACTTCGATATGCACCTGTTTTCAGTCCAGGTCAAATTTTCACAATTTCCATAATCCAAACTGAGTTCAGAATCTGCACTTCCATGCGCACATTGTCAAGAGTTTTTTGTCATGATCTTCCACCTCCCGTGCATCCATTCGTCGCGCCTCCACATCACCTCTGACACATGACAGCCCTCAGCATGAAGACCAACTACTTACAATCCCCGTAGTGACACCTGCAGGCTGCGTTCAGTATGGTCACCCGCAGCTCTCTACTGAACGACACTGCAACGCTTCACAGTTTTACATTGCTACCAAGATAGCATGCCTGATTTATCTGTGGCGATTCTTTTGTCGCACAAATAACTTGTTGTGACCTGTATTTTGCAGCAAAGTTATAGCATCAGGAAATTACAGGATATTAGGGGCAGAGGAAGAGGAGAAGACAGAGAGCTTTCGTTGCTCTTTATTTACATACCCTTCATTGTGGCGCAAACTGCAACTCAGTGGCGATTCACCTCTCAGGCTGTAGTGCAAGTGTACAGTATATGCATTCAAGACTTCAGTAATCAGCCATGTTTTGGTGAGACAAGTCTGCAATCTGTTGCTGTTTTGCACAAAAATTGTTGTTTGTGGTTCAGGGAGTTCTTATTGATGTGGAGGGGCTAGAGGTAAAACCATGGATAATTCAGACTTTGGTAATTCGACCAGCTCTTCCCCCAATTAAGTTAAATTAGAGAGTGTTTACTGTATGCTGATATTGTGTATCTTTACAAAATATAGAATTTCAAAAATTTGAAAGAAATAAGTTATACGCTTGAAAAAAAGTGAGAGAGGAGACTTAGTTACTGTATTAAACTATAAATGACATGGACAAGTTACAAAAGACCTGGTATTATGGAGAGTAAAAGAGGCTGATATTGAGAGGACACGAAAAAAATTTAACAATGGTTGATGTTTGAACAACACACCAAAAGTTTACTCTTCCACCCGTATAAAACATGATCGGAGGATTAGGGGAGAATACACTCCCAAATTATGCAATAATGTAAGAAAAACTTGTAAATATAGATACGGAGACAGGACACGCGAAATTGTTCAGGCTTGATGCTACACTAGGGGAATCAAACCATAAACATTACCTGCAAATACACGCACTCCTCTGTGACCTCTTCCGGCCTCTGTGACTGATCTCCTGGGCCAACCAAAATCCACTAAGGAATACCTGTGTGTGGAAAATAAAGCTTAAATTTTTGTTTTTGTTTCAACATATGAGGCCGGCTAAGGCAAAAGACGATAAAAATATATAACAAAAAACCCACTAGCAGCCAGACACTATAAACAGAAGGTAATTGACTTCCATATGGAAGTGGATCAATTTAGTTTGGGAGGTATCTTGATACTCCTTTCTTGAAAGAAATTCAGTATTAGGAAGGTGGAAAATAAAACGGGAAGAATGTCTCAGAGTTTACCATTGAAGGATGAAAAAGTGAAGATGCAGGTTAGCTCTTGCACTAGTTAAATGGACCGAATAGGATGGAAATAAATAGAAAGTCTTGTGCAAAAAATCCACAGGAAGTGGCAGGCATGCAATTAGCAACTTCAGAAGAGCAGTGAGCATGAAAATATGTAGAAGACAGCAAGAAAAGCAATATTGCAGTGGTAATTGAGAAATATAAAAAAACATGCAAGTTATAGGAAGGGAGTTGATGAAACGAAAAGCTATTGTTTGTGTGGAATTCATCCATGGCCTGATCACTCGCTGGACATACGATCTCCACCTGTATTCATCTAGTTTTTGGGCGGCGGTGGCCGAGTGGCTAGCATCTGGGAGTGGTGAGCTCGAGGTCTCAAGTTCACATCAGTGTGTGTGTATATGACAATAGTATCTGTAGCAGGGGCAATATCTGTTCACAAACCTGTATCGGAACAGGTGACACATCCTGCCAAAACACTGTAGCACTGTTTTACCATAACTGTCCCCAGTGACTTGCGGAACCAGGGCAGTTGGGCAAGTGCATATATAACTGAAGTTCGACATTCCTACTAGCAAACAGATGAACGCCGACGTGATTTTCGACAGGGGATGCTTGCAGCCTATGTTGATCTCAAGAAGGCGTCTGACTCAGTGCATCGTGAGTCACTTTGGGATCTTCTGCGACTTCGAGGGATTCCTGCAAGGACTATTAGTTTGATAACTGGTCTGTATTCTGGGACTGAGAGTGCTGTGAAGTGTGGGGCAGGTGTATCCAGTTTCTTTCCTGTGAATACAGGAGTGAGGCAAGGGTGCGTCCTTGCCCCATCACTTTTCAACGCTTGTATGGACTGGGTATTGGACAAGGTTGTAGATCAAAGTGATTGTGGAGCATCCGTCGGCAACACCAAGATCACTGATCTTGTTTTTGCCGATGATGCAGTAATCTTTGCTGAGTCGCTGGAGGTCCTGGTGATGGCTCTCGAGGCGCTGCACGAGGAGGCAAAGCCTTTGGGACTTGAGGTCTCCTGGCTCAAGACCAAGGTCCAGGTGTTTGGAGACTTACTAGATGAAGCAGTACAGTCTGTTCATGCGTGTGGCGAGAACATTGAGATCCTGGAAAGTTTTACATACCTTGGTAGCGCAGTCCATAATGACGGCGGGTCACGTCAAGAAGTCTTACGGCGGATTGGCATAGCCCACGGTGTTATGGACTCGCTCAGCGGGAGTATTTGGCGTTGTCGGTACCTGTGCAGAAGGACAAAGATCCGGATCTTCAAGTCGCTTGTGATCCCTGTCTTACTCTATGGTAGTGAGACATGGACACTAAATAGTGACTTGAAGAGACGAATCAATGCCTTTGGTAATAAGTGTCTTCGCAGAATCATGGGGTATCGCTGGGATGATTACGTGTCAAATCAGCGATTGCACCGTGAGACTGAATCGAGGTCTATTACCTGCATAGTCCGTTAGCGCCAACTTCGGCTATATGGGCATGTGGCACGCTACCCTGAAACCAACCCTTCTCATCGGATTGTATCTGTAAGAGACAATCCGGCGTGGAGGAGGCCAAGGGGGCACCCACAAGGCTCGTGGCTGGGGCAAGTTGATGTTTCTTGTCGAGAGCTGCTTGGTATGGGAAAGGAGCCTGCATGGGAACTCGCGCGTGGTGACCCCCGGGAGTGGCGTCGTAGGGTGGGCGAGGCGACGCGCCCCCCGGCGTATGCCTCCAATGATTGGTGATTGAAACAGATGGTATTACAAGATAAAAGAAAAAATATACACAGGTAGAAAGAAAAACAGATAAACAGAAATATGGAAGACAATTACTTGAGAAAATCAATGCACACATATACTGATAAATACATAATTTGAGAAAAAATGTATACATGTAATAGATGGAATGATATAAAAAAGTATATAACAGCAGAAGGATAAAGTTAGTGAGGAAATTTATGAAATTTTTAACAAGATATTCCTGTTATAACGAAAATATATTCAAAAGTATAAAGGAAGCAGAGCTGGAGAAGATGTGTGTGGGTGGATCTGGAAGAAGTAGAGAAAGGGAGACTTGTTTGTGGAATTAAGAGGTGTAACATAAAATTAGGGAGAAAAGAATCTCATTCAAACAGTGGCAATGATCAAGATGCGAGGTGGATAAAAGAATGAATAGAGATAAGACAAATGAAGCTCAGAGGCAAGTGGCAATAGCAAAGAAACAAGTACTATAAGAGAAGTAGAGTCAGAACTTGACCACAGCAGAAGGAAGGCAGAAGATGTTCAGAGTAGCGAAGTACAGTGGTCCCTAGCGTTTGGCGAGTTTCAGCTTGGCGAAACACAGTATTGGCGATAGGTTGGATATGGTACCAGAATCCGAATTTGGCGGCAAATGTCACTTTGAGCAAAAAACAGCGCAGTCATCAAGACGGCTGCCGGGAAGATAACAAGCACCGTCAAAGACTAAAGGATAATTTTCCCATTGAAAGTACTATTCGCGTTTGGCAAAATTCACTTTTAGCGATGGTTTGGCAAGACTAATTAAATCGCCAAACGTGAGGGACCACTGTATAACCTCCTAAGGAATATAAGAATGGCGTTTGCTTATTTGGATGAGATGATGAAAAAGCTGATTGTATCAATGATTTGACCGAGATTGGAATGCGCAGCTGTGGTTTGGTCACCGCATAGAAAGAAAAATTAAAAAAAGATTGAAAGGAATACGAGGGCAGCAACGAAGATGGTCCCAAGTTTGAAAGATTTATCATATAAAGAAAGATTGTCAAAATTATATCTTCCAATCCTGGAGAAAAAAAGGGAAAGAGGTGATCTGATTGATGTGTTCAGGGTTTCCAAGGGACTGGAAAATTATGAGAGAGATTATATGTTTTTGTGGGATGAGTGAGATACGAGAGGTCTTGGGAAGAATTTGAAGAGGACCACATGCAAAAAATATATCAAAAAGTATAGCTTCCCATACAGATCCATTGAACTGTGAAATACCCTGGATATGAAGGTGGTACATGCCATGAATATTCACGACTTCAAAGCAAAGCAAGATAATCGTAGTTTTGGAGACGGGACAGTACAAGCATAACTCTTTTCTTGTATGTTACAACAAGATAAATATAACTAGGTAAATACACGCAAAGCTAGAAAAATGTAATAACAGATTATTACCTGAGATGACGACGGTTATAAAGAAAGTTGGCAGGTTTGACATCCCTGTGGATCACTTTAAAGCTGTGCACCCGCCGCAGAGCATGCAGAAGGTTGACAAGGTAGTCCCACAGCTCGTGAGTCTCCATTACATCAACATACTCCTGTACATGAAGAGAACCTAAGGTCAATGTGTATTCTTCCATGGGAAACCAAACACAACAATAACAAAAAAGATTACACCAAGATTGGAGAACTGTTTTATTGCAGCAACTGTGTGGTCACCTCATAAAAAGAAACTATATAAATGAAAAGAATACAAAGAGCAGCGATGAAAATGGTCACTAGTTTTGCAATTGAATCATATATAGTCCAGCAGCCAGGGGGGGGAACCTTGGAATTTGTGGTGCATAATTGTTCTCTGCGGATTTTGATCACTGAGTGCCATTAATAAGAATCCGTCGGGTGCAATTATGGCACCCTTGAGCATTTTGAGAAATTAAAGATGGCGGCCAATATGCATAATACACCAACGTAGTAATGGTCCTTACACTCCTCCTGCTTCTCCTATGGGTCATGGGAGCAGGATGATACGACGTAAACCTCAGGAGTTTGACGGACGAGTGTCGCTGGAGGCCCACTTTGAGATGCTGGCCTAAGCTCAGGGATGGGACCAGCAGGAGAGGGCCGTGCAGCTGGTGTCGCGCCTAAAGGGACCAGCGGTGGAGGTGTTGAGCCAGCTGAACCCCGCTCAACGCACCTCCTACGCCAGCGTGGTGTGCGTGCTGGAGAGGCACTACGGGCATCAACACCAAGCAGAGGTGTTCCGGGCCAGGTTCCGGGCCAAAGTTAGAACCCGGGGAGAGACGCTGCAGCAGCTGGCCCAGGACTTAGAAGACCTAGTGGGTAAGGTGTACCCAAGAGCCTCCGAGGAGCTGACAGTAGTGCTGCTGAGGGACCAGTTCGTGGATGCACTGGAGGACGCTCAGCTAAAAATCTACGTAAAGCAGGCGCACGTGGGTGACCTGCAGGAGGTCCTGGCCCGCGCACTTGAGTTTGAGTCCTTCGTCAAGATTAGCTATGGGAGGCCCAGAGTGGACGCGGAAAGGGAGCTGCGTGTTCGGCAAGGTCAAGTTAAGGACCGGCCCAAGAGGACCAGCGCGAGGCAGTTCCTCGGAGAGTGCTGGAAGTGCCACCAACCAGGACACAAGAGGGAAGACTGCCACGGGTCCCCAGCCTCCCCACAGTCCCGATCTGCAGAGCGAGTGGGGCAGTATGTGTAGCTACCAGCCTTGCTGCTGGGGATGTGGCGAGATGGGCCACCTCTCCCAGTCTTGTCCCGAGAAAGCGTTGGGAGGCAAGACAGTGGAAACGGGAAATGGCAGCTGGATGGAGAAGAAGGGCCGCATCCAGCCGGTCCCATCTAGGCCAGAACTACAGCTGACGACAGTGGACTGCTCGACTTCTCCAGTCTCGTTACTTAAATCAGCAAGCCATACTTAAATCCGCTCGACCTGCTTGCAATTACTACCATATTGATGTATATACCTCTGGGCGTTAAACCTTATCTGCCTATTAGGAGGGCATCACTTGGCAATCACCCCTACACGTTAGAGACCTGTATCTTACATGGGTAGATCCCGTTACCTGTACAAATAAAAAGCTTAGAAAAGGGTAACAAAACAGGGGTGGGGGATGGTGATGGAAAAGTTTGATTTACATCAACGACTTGGATAGTGGGATTAGCAGTGATATCAGCAAGTTTGCTGATGATACTAAGGTAGGTAGGATTATTGGATCACAGTCTGATGTAAACATATTGCAGGGAGACTTAGATAAACTTAACGAGTGGGCAGTCAGATGGCAGATGGAATTTAATATTGATAAATGCAGCGTTATGAATGTTGGTAGAAAAAACCCTGGTAATAGATACACCATAAGCAATGTATCGCTGAAAAAGATCTTGGAGTGAGGGTGAGCCCAGACCTCCGACCTAGAAAACAATGTATTGAGGCCAGAAATAGAGCTAATAGAGTATTAGGATTCATTATCAGAAGTGTTAAAAGTAGAAGTGCGTAAGTTATTCTAAAGCTTTATCTGGCTCTAGTCAGGCCTCACCTAGACTATGCGGTTCAGGTTTGGTCTCCATATTACAGGATGGATATAGCCTTGTTAGAAACAGTGCAGAGAAGGATGATCAAAATGATACAAGGGATGCGTAACTTTAGTTATGAGAAGAGATTGAAGGTATTCAAATTACACTCATTCGAGAGACGCAGAGTAAGGGGCGATCTGATAGAAGTTTTTAAGTGGATAAAGGGATTTAATAAAGGAGAGGTAAGAAAAGATCTTACGGCTTTTAACCAAGGTAGAACAAGAAGTAACGGATTCAAGCTGGAAAAGCGTAGATTTAGAAAGGAAATAGGGAAAAACTGGTTCACAAATAGGGTGGCGAATGAATGGAATGGTCTCAGTAGACAGGTAGTTAGTGCTGAGTCATTAGGGAGCTTTAAAGAGGGGCTGGATAGGTTCATGGATTGGGATGAAAGGTGGATGTAGGTAGTGTTAGGTGACAGGAACTACCACGTGTAGGCCTCGCGGCCTCTTGTAGCTTCCTTATTTTCTTATGTTCTTATGTAAGGGGGGGAAACGGAGAAGGGGGGTTGTAATAAAGATGGGGGTGTTGGTTTGGGTGGGGAAACGGGGGGGAGGGGAGTTGGGGATGTAGAAGGCGTTGTTGTTGTTGGGGATGTTAGTGGTTAAAAGGGAGGGTGGGGGTGTCACCATGTGGTGAGGGAGTCGAGGGGGGGTCACCGCGTGGTGAGGGAGTAGGGGGGTAGGGAGTCGAGGGGGGGTGTCACCTCGTGGGAGGGAGTAGGGGGGTAGGGAGTCGAGAGGGGGGTGTCACCACGTGGTGAGGGACTAGGGGGGTAGGGAGTCAGGGGGGGCGTATATCAAAAGCGCGAATTCGAAAAAGTGACCGCGTTCGAACCTCACCTATAAACCACTATCAAATGCGCGGCAAGGTTAATCCCGTTCACTCGCTATGTCATTAAGTATCATTCGGTGTGTCATAATGCTTCACACGGTGTTTACCGAGACCACCGCGAGTGTCTGTCTCGGTGGTCTCGTTGGTTGTTGGAGTTCACAGTTGTTCACAGTTGTTCACAGTGTGTTCACAGTTGTTGGAGCCCACGGTGCCCAGTCAGTCCGGTGCTTCCATCCTGTGTTGTCATAATTTTCCGCTATGGAGTTTACGATTTCCCGGACCAACAAAGGCAAGAAGTGTTTGATGCTCGATGGATATATATACAGAGTGGACAGTACATTGATGGATGGATATCTTTCTTGGAGATGTACCAACAAGAAATGTAAAGGTAGACTTAAAACAGACAGCACAATGACTGCCATTGTTCCGGTACAATTGGAACATAACCATGGCAAGGATGAAAGAAAACTTGAAAGACAGCAACTACGTGCACAAGTGAAACGGAAGGCGACTGATGACATGACGGCAAGACCTTCTAAACTCATTAGAACGGAACTGCATACATTTTCTGATAATGTGCTAGAATCTGGTGATCTAAGATCTATAGCACAATCATTATACCGAGAAAGACGGAAAGTGTATCCTCTATTGCCTAAAACTCGTGAGGAAGTACATCATGCTCTAAATTCTATGACTACTACTACGACCAAAGGTGAAGATTTTATCCTTGAAAATAATCCAGAATCTGGTATGGTTATCATTTCATGTACAACTAATCTTGCATTTCTGGCGAACACTGCTGAGGAGAACTTCGTTGATGGGACTTTCAAGAGTTGTCCAAAGTTCTTCTATCAACTATACACCATACATGGATTATGTAATGGGCATTATATTCCATTAGTGTATGCCCTCTTGCCAGGTCAATCTGAGGAGATTTATAGAAATCTGTGGAAGTGTTTAATTGACATTTGTTCCGCAAGGAATATGTAACTGGAAGCCTCAGTGATACATGCAGATTTTGAATTTGCCATGCTCACTGTTCTGAGAGATATATTTCCAACCGCAGTCATCAAATGTTGCAGATTTCATTTAGAGCAGGCATGGTGGCGAAAAATTAAAAACCTGGGCCTAAGTAGGGATTACAAGGACACCAACAGTGACATAGGCCAGTGGCTGAAATTATCATTTGGTCTTAATTTCATTGGCCCAACAGATGTAGAAGATTGCTTCGTCGAGGAATTAATGACAGACGCACCTCAGGATGAGAGATGTACTCGCCTTGCGGACTATCTGGTTGATAATGATGTAACAGCAGAATCAAGATATCCTCCAGTGCTTTGGGCTGAAGTCCCCTCAAATACAAAGCGTACCAACAATTCTGCCGAATCTTTTCATGCTCATTTCAATGAGCAATTTTATACATCCCATCCATCTATATTTGTGTTCATGGATGTACTAGGAAAGCTCCAGACTGCTACTTATATTAAGATCAGGAGTATCGGTAAACCAGCAACTACGCGGAAAGTTGAACGAGACAGGACAGAGTATGCCATGGCACAATGCAACAAATTTATTTCTGGGGAAATAAACAGACACAATTATATGAAGTGTTTAGGTAACCGATTCACAGCAAGAACAAACATGTAACTTTGAGTTTTTTAACGCAATAAATAAAGGACTATTTAAACTATTTTTATGGAAGAGAGGAGTGAAAAACGCGATGAATAAAGAACGAAAAACAATATCCTGCTTCAAAATCCTGCTTCCACCTCCCCGTGGTAGGCAGGGGGCAACAGATGATAACGTCTGGCTAACGGAAGAGGTGAACGATCATTAAGAACTGCCTAACAATCGGACTTTCAAGTGAGTGAAAAAACGCGCAATTGATACCAAATTCAGCCGCGCTTTTGATAGAAATATATCCGCGCTTTCAATGATGACCCGCCGCGCTTTTGATATGCCAATCCGCGCTTTCGTAAAACGCCGGTCAGGGGAGGATGGAGGTGAATGAGAAAGAGGGGAGAAGGCGGAAGGGGGTGCAAAAAAGAGGGGGAAGGTAGGGTTGAAGGCGCGCGTAACGTTTTTTTATCGTCACGATAGACATACGACGATCACGATAGTGTCACGAAGCTGCTACATAAATAACGATAGCGTCACGATAGACTTACGATAGCGCTGCGTTGGGTACAAAAATCGGGGAGCTACCCGAATATTTAGTGCACGCACTAACTTTTCGTGGCCTTGGCCGAGCGCGTCACGAGCGTCACGATCAGTCACGATGGACCCATAACCAGGACCATGACGGCGCTGCTCATTGCATTGTTGGCGCGTTCGTGGTTCCATTATGGAATGTGTGAAGGGGGTTTGACGGCGTTGCGCATTGCATTGTTGGCGCGTTCGTGGTTCGATTATGGAATGTGTGAAGGGGGCTTTAGAGCGGGGACAGGAGCACATTAATAAAACATCAGTGTTTCCTGTACCCTGCATTTACTCTGCCTTGCTAATGGCGGCGTCACACTAGCACTTTTTCCGTCTAGTTAGACGATCTCCGTTGGTTTTTTCTCGCTCTGACTATTTAGTCCGTCTGAATCAGTCAGTCTGAGTCAGACGATCGTGATCGTCTTCATATGGAAAGTTGAAGACAACTTTCATAGTCAAATCAAAATCCATAGTGATTACTTTAAAGATATTCGATATAAATCAGGATTTTTTTGCAAAATATAATTCAATACATTTGAAAGTATGAAAAATATTCAAGTGACTATTGCACATGTAGATACATTTAAAAGCCAGTTTTATAGAACAGGCAACAGTCTCTCGCATGACTCGATTGTTGTGTATATTTTTCAAGACACACTCAAAAATCGTTTCTCACTCTTCAAGACTTCAACTTGTAATTATAGACGAAATGCTGTGGACACGTAGTTCAGAAGAATTTTTCATAAATAAGGAGCGGGAGTGACCTCACGCCCCGCCCACCTGTGACCTGACTGTTGCTGCGGCTCCAGCGGCGGGCTGATGCCCGCTCATCTATTACTGTTTTTATGTATATATGTGTATGTACTTTAACTTGTTTGGCGCGTCTACGATTGATAATACACATAAGTAAGTGTATACCAGCGATAGCCTGCCCTAAAACCATTAAAAAATGGTTAAAACCATTCGAGAATTGAGAAATTATTCCCCAGATGTTCTCTGTAATCTCTTATTACAAGACAGCTATAACCTAAATCAAATATACGTGACGGATAACATTGACGTACAAGTAAACATTTTTACGGAAAGTATTAACAAATGTCTAAATGCATGTGCACCTTTGCTCACCTAGGAGGTCAAGAGACCCTCTGCACCTTGGATGAGTGAGGAGTTGAGAGAACTTATAAGGGAGAAAAATAACGTCAGAGGAAACCTGAAAATGGATAGAAATAACACTCAGTTACAAGAAAATCATAAAAATTTAAAGAAACAAGTAAAAAGGTTACTCAATCATACAAAGACAAAGCACTACGATAAAGAATTTGAAGACAATAAAGGTAATAGTTCAGCTATTTGGAAACTATTGAGACAGTTAATCCCAAATTCTGAGAAAAAGTCATGTGATTCAATAGCAGAGGAGGGAGACGAAGCGAAGTCCCTTGCAGATAGTTTTAATGAATTTTTTGCCAACGTGGGGAAAGAAACATTCATAAAATCCCAGCAAAATGTATCAAAAGATCACCCCGTAAGTGCTGCAACAAACCAAGATATCACTAACCTGCCAAGTAATACTTTTAGACCACAACCCATTGACAATGACACAATTATACTAATAATTAAGTCTATGAAAAACAGCAACTCCTGTGGTTGTGATGGCATCCAATTACGGTTTTTGAAAGACTCTCTCCCGGTGGTAATCTCTTACATAACATGCATACTAAATACATCCATAGTGACTGGAACTTTCCCTAAACAGTGGAAGGAAGCCATTGTTGTCCCAATTTTAAAGTCTGGCGATGCTAACCAACCACAAAATCATCGACCTATATCTGTTACCCATTCTTTCAAAAATACTAGAGAAGGTTATAGCAAATCAGCTTACTAACTATCTAGAAGAGAACCATCTGTTGAGTAATACCCAACATGGTTTCAGAGCTCGATTATCAACCGAAACGGCTCTTACAAAACTCTCTAATGTACTGTACGATAACATTGATAATAGGAAAATTTCACTTATTATTCTTTGTGATTTGTCAAAGGCTTTTGATAGTGTTAATCATGTATCCCTAATGAGTAAGCTATCGAAGATGAATATTGACAACTTCTGGTTTGAAAGTTATCTGCATAACAGAACACAACGTGTACGAATGGGAAAAGCACTATCAGAAATCTTTGAAATTCCATATGGTGTGCCACAAGGGTCAGTACTCGGACCAATTTTATTTCTAATATTTGTTAATGATTTTTCACACTATATCTCTGACTGTCATGTACTCCAATATGCTGACGACACCCAGCTCATACATACCGGTACCATTGACAAACTTGATGAGCTCATCCTAAGGGGCGAAAACACACTGGCCCTAACTAAAAACTACTTCCATGCAAATGGTTTGATGTTGAACACTAAAAAGACCCAGTGTATGTTTGTGGGAAGCAGAAAGTATATCTCCGAAATACCACCCAACACCTGCTTAAGAGTTGACGGATGCGTGATTGTTCCAAGTAAATCATTAAAAAATCTTGGTATCCATTTCGATAATTATTTGAATTTTGATAGCCACATAAATGAAATTAGAAGGAAAACTCTTGGTACGTTGATTTATGTAAACCGAATCAAAGAAAATTTGAACAAAAACGCACGACTAATATCCATTCACTCTCTTGTCTTGAGCATCATTAACTACGGCATCAAAATATGGGGTGCCACTTATACAACTCACTTATATCAAGTTCAAAAGCTGCAAAACTTTGCTGCTAAAGTAGCGTTGGGCGGCGGAGCAAAGCGTGACCACGCCACACCGTTTTTGAGGCAGCTCGGGTGGCTAAAAATATATAATAAGTACAAATATGAACTTGGTATAATGACCTACAACATCATTAACGGATATATCCCTGAACACCTAATGTCCTTGCCAACAGTAAGAGATATACGTTCTCTTCCTACCAGGCAACAACAACAATTGTATGTCCCTAAAACTAATACCAACATGGGAGAAAGGTCTGTGCTTGTGGCAGGACCAAAATTATGGAACACTCTCCCCACAAACGTTAGGAATGCTAACACCTTATCCTCATTTAAAAAACAGTTGTTTAATCATCTTTTAAGTGAGCAATTTGACACATAGCACCTACTGAGTTGTGTTTTAACAAATAATATTTTAATTTATTGTTTTTTATTATGGAATTCTTTTATTAGTTTTAAAATTTTATCTTTCCCTTATTTTTTAATGACGAATCCCCTATGGACGAATATCCTACATAGATTTAAGCCTATATAATATATTATATTCTTATGATATTGTTTTTATATGTTAACATGTAAAGAATAACCATTGTCAAATGGAGAATAAATATCTGAATCTGAATCTAAGGTACTCTAGCCTGCCCTGGCGTCGGAGCCATGTTTATTTACAGTCGCAGGAACAGCTGACTGGTAGTGCAGGCAAACGATTGTGTGTGTGACGGCTTGCAGTCAAAAAATTGTTAGTTTTTAGAAAGTTGCTGTAAAAAATAGACGGAAAAGTGCTAGTGTGACGCCGCCTTTAAGGTCTAACCTCCCCCCCCCCTCCAGGGGTCGTGGGGAGTGACCTTACGGATAGCCTGGGATGCCCAGCTAGCGGGAGCCTATTCCTACACCCTAAAAGTAGTTTGCCTATCTGCTACACACCAACCCTACTCGGCTAATCGAGTCCCTTCATGGCAGACCGTAAACGGCCTTTCCTTCCGGGTTCAGTCTGTTGGTATAGGTATAGCAGAGAATCTATGCAAGTGAGCAGATGGAAGTTAGAGAGAAAGGAATGAAAGGAATGAACAGCTTGCGCTGTTTTAACGGGGTTAATAGGGTGGGAGTTACGGTGCGCGCACGTCCATCCCTTGTGCTGACCAGAGGCCAGCTAACGGTACAGCCGCACACCTACGTTCTCTCAAGTAGGCCTCGCACAGGGGCGCACAGCGACAGCCTCGGGGGTTAATGCTGGGGTCACACATTGGCGAATCGGCTGCGCGAATGGCCGCGAAGCCCAAAAATGGCCGCTTCTCCGTCCGTTACGATCAAAACGCCAGGAATTCGCCCACGCATTCGCTTGCCTTCTCCTAGGTTCGAGAGGGTGACGCGCGGTCTGGCGCGCCATCTCAGGGGGTTGCCAGACCGCGCGAAACTTTTGAAAATTTCAAAACTTTCGCCAGTCAGCCTCGGAGAATCGGGTTATGGCGAATTATCGCAGTTGATTCGCGGGAAGGTCGTACGTGATTCGCTCTCACCTGCGATAAAATAGCGTCCCTATTGCGTTCTATCGCCATAGGAACGCCAATAATGGCGATGTTGCGCGGGTGTATCTGGCAACTGCGGGTACTAACGATGTGGCAACGACGCATCTTCACGCATGCGCAGCTCTCTCGCCCCTAAGTACGAGCGACGGGCGACGCTCTTTCATTCTCACCCAGCCACTGCGCTTCACGGACGTTCCCTCGCCACCTATACACACGGCCCCACCCCACCACCATGGTCAAAATACCCAAGAATGCGAAATAATATAACCACCACAAGAGGGTTTCTTCAGGAGCCCTCAATTTTTAAACCTCAAACACACTTACAAAAACGTTAACTAGGTTATTTTACCAATAGTCAGTGTAATAAAAGTATTTAAAAACTAAACCCCATGTTATTTCATTATCCATTAAAAACAAAAATACAGCCAGCGTTCCCTTAAAGCATAAAGTAGTTCATATTAAATTATGAACAGAACAGAACTATCAATACACTCACCTGTTAGCCAAAATGCCAAAGGCATCTCCACAATCGACGTGCCTGCTGATGTCTTGTAGTTAATATCCGCGCCCTGGTCTAGTCAGGTTTCGATTGGGGTATGGCTTCATCATCCAGTTTTGGGGGGCCCCAGTTGCGGAGAAGAGAAAAGAGAAAGGCATCATCTCCCACGTTAGAAGTAGCCTTACAGGGTGGTGCAGTGGGGTTCAGGTAGGGTTTTGCATGAGAAGGTGGGCTTGAGTTTTCAAAAGGTCTGACAACTTAGACTGTGCAAAAGACACCCATCCGAACTCTGACCCCAAAGCTCCGACATCCATGAACATGAACTGTAGTTCTAATCAACCACAGCAAGCAGGACCATGAGAAGTACTATTGTAGTGGTAAATAGTGGACCCACTGAAGCTGGATTTAATGCGGATGTGCTCTTCCCATCTATAGCCCCCAGGGTATTGGGGAAATCCAACGCATCATGAAACCCACGGGGCAACTTCCTTCCAGCCCCCGTGTGTCAGGCATCTGCATGACATCATCCAAGTGCTGCTACAAGGCTCGGCAGGTCTCAGGTCAAGTAGGAGATGGTGTTGGGAGCAAACGGAAGGCATACCCGAGACTCTGGTATGAATTCCCGGGTCGCTAGGCAATCTGAGGATTATCGCAACACGTAGGCAGCTCAAGTAACCCCCAGAACGTTCTGATTCTCAATGTGGGGTGTACCGTTGACACCAATTTGATTGAAACAGGTCAGCATCCAGACGGGTGAAGTTTCTATAGAGTAGGGGGATCTTGTTTGCCAGTTCACGGCATGAGATTCCTTCATGATGCCCATGGGAGGCAACGACGGGTAGGTAGGGGCCTACCCATGACAATTCTGGCTTCCTTCTCTTCTTACGGTTTTTGAGGTGGCAACCAGAGCCTTATGCCATGGTATTAGGGGCTCTTTGGAAATAAAGAAAAAGCTTTAAAGAAATTCGTTCAGACCATTTATCATCATGAGTTAAGGCAATCAAATCATAGACATTAACGAGACTATCAACAATCGGTTGTTCACTTTTTGTATCCAGTCAGCCGTTTTAAATAATCCGCAATCAAACCGCAAATTCCCCGAGTTTCCAAACACACTCAAGGTTGCAGACGCCATCTCAGGCTCGATGACGTAGCATCAGGGAGGCATCTTCCCCGCCGCTTGCATCCGAGGCACGTAAACACAGAGATAAATATAGTACTTGGAAAGATTTATGTGGTGTTTCTGAAGATTTTTTATTTGCTATATTGTTGGGGGGGGGGCCACATGCATGCATCCTTCTATGGGTTTGCAGCAAGATCAGCTCTTTGTGGCCTTTCGCATAAAAGTTTGCAACCCTCCCCCCTCGGAAAGTCGACTAGGTGGCGCTATGTAGGGTGCATACACGCATATTAGTGTGTTGGGCGAGCAGTTGTGTTGAGGACGGTGTTGTAGTGCACACAGCGGGTGAAAGACCAGCGAGAATGTGCAGCGGGACTAGGTCGCCTACCCCCCCCGTGTGTAGGTTGGGGACGAAGGAGTGAGGTGAGCCAGTGCTAAAGGGTGTGTGGACAAGGGCGGCGCCCCCCCCCCCGTAATACAGTGAACTTAGGGCCAACCCCATTACCAGACAGGGGGGCCTGTTAGACATGGAAGCCAGGCGATGTGCCAGCCAGCGGTGGGTACCACCAGACTGTTGAGGCTTGCTCTTAACAAGACCCAGGTATAACAAAGGTAAACAGTTGTGTGACGTGGCGTGCCCTGCCGGTTGAGAGACATGTGGTGGTGTGGCGTCACACGTTCTGCCTTCCGTCCGCATATTTTCCAACTCTCTTGCGGAGTTCAATGCTAGTAGTGGTTTACGAGTAATAACGTTTGACTGTAGACTCCAAAACTAACCATAGGAATTTCTCGAAAGTACCGTACATATGATGACCACACAACAATGGTGCTAACCGCCTTATTACCAATCCATGCTTTTGGAGAATATGGCCAGGTCCTCCTGCTGAACTCAGGCTTGCTTAACACCGTTTCATCCACTCGTACTCGGGGCCCAGGACATATAGGATCCCATGACAATCTGAGCGGTCGTTTTCCTCATAGCTAGTAATACGCGACCAGCGGTCAGTCTTCGGGTCCAGCTGAGCATCGTACTCTAAAATCTGTCACAGCGACAGCTCACTGTCTGACACGAAGTACAAATCGTCATCATAACATTGCCCGACAGGTGTGTCACGGCACAGAGGGTCGCGGGAGTCCCTCCTGTTCTGACGGCTCAATACACAGTCGGCCGACCTGTGGGGAGGGAAGATTTGTTTTTCGCGCGCTTTCACAAGTCGTGTTTTTACGGAAATAAGGCTGGAGGAAATCAAAATATCTTGGTGGATAGGTGTTCTTGAAGTACATCAACAAATTCGCCCACAAAAAAAACTGGAGTCTGCGATACTTTAGCGAATCAGGGTCCTCCACAATTGTTCTCGGTAATAAATTAAGGCTACCCTCGATGGCAGCAAGCAGCTGAAGGGGTATTTGAGCACTGTACAGCCAGTAGTACGGTGACCCACTATATATACCAACGCTGCCCCACCCAAAAACTACCCCGATGTCACGACAGTATCGCTAGACGAAACGAGGGCTAATCGCAAGATGCGAGATCATTGCAAACTCTATCGCCCTCTAAATGACAAACAATTGTAGTGGTACTTCGCTCGACCACACGGAAATCGCCATTTCACGCACGTTGGCTCACACGCCGCGAGGCACGTCGAATTTCCCCGAATATATTTGCGCTCA
The DNA here is from genome assembly GCA_016584305.1 of Chionoecetes opilio. Taxonomy (NCBI): domain Eukaryota; kingdom Metazoa; phylum Arthropoda; class Malacostraca; order Decapoda; family Majidae; genus Chionoecetes; species Chionoecetes opilio. Next base: position 351,674 of record JACEEZ010022590.1, read on the forward strand.
TCTCCCGAGTGCGCGTCTCAGGGCCGAAATGAACGCGGGTCCCGTAGGTCGAGGGACATGGCGATGGGGCGCTCAAAATGGGATTTCTGTTCCAGAGCCTAGACCTTGCCATCCCGGACCGGGAACCCGTGAAAGACGGCGCTTTTTTGTCTTCAGCCAGCCATTTCGCGCCCCAGACGCATCGCCAATGTGTGACCACCAGACATCTTGAAAATGCTAGCCTCTCCATCAGACTGTGCGAGGCAGTAACAATTGAGACGGCGCCTGGTCGTGCGCTGCCTCTCGCTCCCTTGCTTCCTCTACATCGCTGCTCCTCGCTGTCAGATGACGACTTAACCGGACACAGAACACATATCTCTGCCAGCGGACGTGAAAGTCCCGAACAGGCGGTCCGGAGGATTAAGGCGGTGAGGAAAAAGAATGAAAAGGGAAACTACAAGGATTACTCCCGTGTCCACGGAGCTGCCATTGGCGAGGAGACGCAGAAGCCGTCGGCCCCGCGTTCTGCGTCCGGCGGGCTGCTAGCCCCGACGCGCCGGCCCAGCCCAGGTGCCCCTTCCTCAGTCCGAGTATACGAGCATCCCTGCGCCACAACCTCCCCCCCCCCTCCCCCGAGACCTAGCGAAGAACCACGCCACTCCCCAGATCCCACCCGCCCCACGCGCCCCGGATACAACAGTAGTGCTCGCTGCCCCACATGTGCTCCCCTTACCCGCCCTTCTCCCTCACTCTCTTCACCCTCGGCCCACATGCCTCCCCCGGGCACTCTGCCCCTCTCCCCCCCTGTCCTTCCCCCCTTCTCCATTCCTCTTTCTCCTCCCTACCCGCTCCCCCCTCCCCCCTCACTTCTCCTCCTCCCCTCTACCCCCCCACCACCCCCCGATCTCTTACTTCCACTCTGGCCCACCCCGTCCCCTGTCCTACTTCTTCCTCTTCCCCTTTCTCTCATCTTCCCTGGTTTCCCTTGTTATACCTTTCCCCCCGTCTAAGTCCTTGTCTCCCTTTTCGCCTCTGCTTCCGCCCTCTTTCTCTTTCTTTCTTTTTGCTCTCCTTAAGTATGGGACGCTCCTTTCCTTTGCCTCGTCTTTCTTTTTCCACCCCCCCCCTTCCCCACTTTCCATACTTCGTCGACATTCCCTCTTTGTCCCCCTCTCAGTTATACTCTTGCCACACCATGCCATGCCGCACCGCAGTCCCACTTGCGGAGTATCTCCTTCCTCTCTCTGGCACCTTTCTCCCCTCCCTCCTCTTCCCCCTCTGCCTCAACCTCCCCCCCTCACCTCGCCCCCCACATCCTTACTCTAATTACTAACTAGCTAGATTACACTTAACGACGACACGCCAATTCTTATACCCCCCTTCCCGCTCATCACAATCCATGGATTAACTCGCAACCACACTTGGCAGTCCTATCTTTGTTCTGCTTGCTGTATGCGCGTGGTTTGGGTTGTCCTTGGTTGCATAACGTTCCCCCGGTGTCCTGGGTTTCTTATATCTGTTTATCATGTGATAAGCAGCGATCGCAGAGCTGCATCTCTCTCTCTATGTTCCGCTCCTCTCTCTCTCTCTCTCCCTCTCTCTCTCTCACGCTCTCTTCTTCTCTCTCTCTCTCTCTTCTCTTCTCTCTCTCGCTCGTCTCTCTCTCTCTCACACACACACAAACACACACCACACCCACACCACACGCACACACGCCACACACACACATAACACAAAACATTTGCAAACTACCCAACTTTTTTTGTTTCTCTTCTCTCTCTCTCTCTATTCTCTTCGCTCTCTCCTTCTCTCTCTCTCTCTCTCTTCCTCCTCTCTCTATCTCTCTCTCTCTCTCTCCTCTCCTCTCTCTCTGCTGCTACAGATCAGATTTTAATTTTAACCAACCTTTTTTTTTTCTCTCTCTCTCCTCTTCTCTCTTCTCTCTCTCTCTCTCTCTCTCTATCCACTCTCTCTTCTCTCTCTCACTCTATCTCCTCTCTCTCTCGCTCTCTCTCTCTCTCTACCTCTCCTCTCTCTCTCTTCTCTCTCTCTCTCTCTCTCTCTCTTCTTTTCTTCTTCTCCTCCAATGAATCAAGTGTTGACATTTATAAGTGATATCAGAGAGAGATCAAAATGTATTTGTAGTTAACACAACATAAACACACATGGATATTCTTCATAATACACACCAACACCAATAGCCGCCACAGGCACGATGATCCTGCAAAGTGGCGCAACTACGATTACTGTAGTCGAGGTTAGGAGTCCTTTCCGGCCTTTATTTACCTGTGGTGACGACGGTGACAATCAGCGTCCCTGGGGCGGCAGGGCAGTAGCGGCTTCACCGCGCTAACTTAGGTCTGCAACCTGTTCTTCCCCGACGGCCTCCCTTCTCCCTCCACCACCCCCTGGACTCTGCATTGCGCCTCGTTGGATATCATGAGGGTGAGTACCGTTTCTTTATGTCTGAGTATCACACAAGGTAAAAGTAGTAGAAAGAACCAATTACAATCCACCCAATACAAAAAAAAAATAATACAAGCAAAGGATGTAGTTTAATGGATAGCAATAGATAGATAGTAATAGGGGATAGCATGATTGAGTGAGAGGCGTGTCCTGTCTATTGTTATCTGTCTGGTTGCGTAGGCAAGTTTAATGTAGTAGATAGCACCAACCGAATTTTTAGAAGGGAAAAAATTGCCAAGCAAATTTGTGAAGTACAATAGTAAGCACTAACCTTCAAACTGCGCCTCGTCGGGATAAGAGCTTGCTTGGTGAGTAACTGGTGTCTGTCTATTCAGTCTGTCACTGAGTATCAGTTACTGTATTGTAGTAGAGTCGTAGCAGTACCATTTAGAAATCCTACAGGTAAAAAAGAAATACAGCAATGGAAAAATATAAACAGGAAGAGATGTTCCAGAGTTTACCAGTGAAAGGGATGAAAGAGTTAAAGACACTTATTAACTATGCATTATGAAGATGGACAGAATACGGATAGTAGAATGTCTGGGCAGCGAGGCTCGGGAGAACGAGAAGGAGGGGGGAGTAAGCAGTAGTAAGTCAGAAGGCAGGAGCATGAAAAGAAACGGTTAGAAGTAGCAAGAGAAGCACATTGCGGCGGTGACTTAAAGATTGAAGACAGTCAGTCAGAGGAGGGGGAAATGGATGAGACGAAAGCTTGTGGTACCTAACCCTGTTTAGGAGATGCTTGTATGAGTGGATCCTCCCCAAACATGTGAGACATAGCCATACATGGCGGATAAGGCCCCATATAGAGAGCAAGCAATGGGAGGGAGAAAAAAAAATGGGACGCTAGGACGCCACAGGAACCACATAACTTCTTAGAAGCTGTTTTAGGCAATGAGATGAGATGTGACATTGCCAGATCCCCCGATTTTAGTAAAAAACAGTCCAAGAATGTTCATTGGGAAGCGGAGACAGTTGAGTGTCATTGAAGAGAGGGGATAGGTATTGGTAGATTTGTCGAGTAGATAGGTGAGAAATAGTGTGTGAAGCATTGAACAAAACAAAGGTTTGCTGTGCCCAATCAGAAATTACAGAAAGATCAGAAGTTAGGCGCACTCGGTAGCTTAACTCGAGAATCACTAGTCTCCTGTGAGTGGACGTCTACTAACGCCGGTGAAAAATGCAGGGATAGACAGAATCATCATTGTAGAGTGGATGGGCTGAGAGACTTCAGAGACCATTAAGAATATATAAAGAGAGTGTGGTTGATAGGACAGAACCCTGAAGAAACACCAACTATGCTAGACGCGGAGAAGAACAATGGACCGTTACAGTTAGCTGCAATAAAACGGTTGAAAGGAAACTAAGATGAAGGTCCAGAGAGACGGTAGTAACCGAATGAGGGAGTTGGAAATTCAAGATTGGCAGACTATCAAAAGCTTTAGATATGTCAAGGGCAACAGCAAAAACAAAAAAAAAAAAAAAAAAAAAAAAAACAAAAAAAAAAAAAGGGTTTTGTTTTTTTCACCGAAACCCTAAAGGAGGATGACCAAGATTCAGCTAGGAAAGCTAGAAGATCGCTAGTAGATCGCACTGTACGGAAACGTAGACGATCAGATAGAAGATTGTGAGCAGATGATAAATGCTTAAGAATCTTTCTTATTATGTATATATATTGTATTAGGATTCATTTACTAATTATTTATATGATTCCAAAGCTTTAGAAAGGCAGAAGCAAAGCTATAGGACGGTAGTTTGCAGGATTAGAACGGCACCCTTTTAGGAACAGGTTGAATGTGAGCAAAATTTCAGCAGGGAGGGTAATGTGGAAGGAGATAGACAAAGACGGAAAAGTTTGACAGTAAGGTGCAAGCACAGAAGCCACAGTTTTTGAGAAAACAATAGGAGGGATCCGTCAGGACCGTAAGCCTCCGAGGAGTAGGTCAGAAAGGGCAAAGAAAACATCATTACCGAAGGATCTAATATCATGGCATAATATAGTAAGAGGGTGGCAGGAGAAGAGGAACAGGCCCTACATCCACAGAGTGGAATTTCAGCCGAAGGTTGTGAGCAAGAGTTTAGCTGAGAAAAAGCTGACAGGTCTGTAAGTCTTAGTTATATTAAGTAGTTGTAGGTAAATATTAATATGTGAAAAAAATATCAGATTAAATAAGGTGGTGAACGGATTCAGGAGCATGAACAGAGGAAAGATAAACAGGAGGGAACCAGGACCGGTATTACAAACTAATCATAGCTATGATAGAAATGTATCATACTCTGAATATCATAAATTTTATCATACGCCATTTATCATAGTTGGATCTAGCCAATTTCTATCTATAGGTGGTCTGCTAAAATAGCTCATTGTTTCTTTAAAAATGGTTAATAATCAGTAAATCATCATTTGCCACGTTTTATGGATGATACATCCCTTATGTTTAGAACATTGTTTAGGGCAGAGTGGACACAGAGTAATGTAGTAAGTCATCCCCGAAAATAAGACATATAGATGTTACCGTTGAGCAGTATCTGTGTAAACACGGGAAGAGTTGCCAGATGGGAGTTTTCGATCTAAAAGCGTGGTACAAAGTGGTTGAGAACAATATGCCCCTCACACGCCTACTCGGTATCCTAATCAGTTGTGATTCACTCAGCTCACTCAACACATCCTATGTGGCGAATATTCCTTCACGAGGATGTTATTGTGTGCTCGCCCTGTTGAAAGCCTGGAAAGTTTATCAGAGTCGCGGAGGTTTATCATAGTCGGCAGCTAGAAAATCGGTGAACACACTCTTAGCCTCCCGCGCGGTTTTGATAGTCCCCCACAATTGTATGAATCCGCCAGCCAGTGTGCACAAAAAATGGGCCAGTTTGTCCAGCTTATGATAAACGTTCTTAACTATGTCTCTTGGTAATACGGTCCTGAACTTGAGGCAAAAACAAACCATACAAAATAAGTAAGACTACGTACGTGACAAAAACTACGTAGAGCCATGAAGTGACACAAAAGCAGCTGATGAAGCAAAAGCCCAATGGTTGTGTGTTTGAAAACCTATTAAATCTGGTCACGAGGCTGCTCGAAACAATATAAAACATTGTATCAAAGTTTTTAAATCTTCACGTTCCCCTTGTTAAAATCAGAGGAAACCAAGGCAAACACCATTCATCTGTTGTACTCTCAGATAGCCCCCTCTGTAGCTTCCTGAAATCATGGCATGTAGAAATGTATGTATAACGGCACCATAACTATTCACATACATCCCCAACCATTAACTCAACACGTACCATCACCCCCCCACCCATTCATCACCCATTACCACCACCCTCCACCTCATTTCAATCACCCATTACCATCACAACACCCATTCACTCACCATTACCTATCATACCCCCCATCTATGTCCAATAACCAATCACCATCACCCCCCACTCATCACTCACCCCACAACCCACTTACCCAGCACAGCCTACCATACTCAACACACACACACATTACACATACTCATACATCAAGGTTCCTCAATTCTCGCAACCCACTTTTTCACAATTCTCGCTAATAGGTGCTAAAAAAACAAAAAAAAAAGTCGATCGGATCATCTCATAAAGGGCTAAAAACCTATCCACTGCTCGAGCGGTTCAAAACTGTGCCAATGAGGGGATTCGCCACAGGGGCGGCACCTGGCAGCGGACCACACACACACAAAACAAACAACACACACACACGTATCGTTAATCATTATAGAAGCCGAGTCTGTTTAAGTGAGGGGATGATGGTAGTTGGAGTCGGCGAAGGAATGCGTTATAAAAAAGATGTATGAGCGGGATTGTTGGATTAGTACATTTGGTGATAGAATAGGTATAGAGGTTTAGTATATAAAGAGCCAAGAGATTGATGTTTATGGTGTTTTTTTCTTTGTGTGGTGTGTCCTGCGTTTGTGTTTGACCAGCCTAGTACATATTCTTTTTAATTTTCAATTGCATCTTCTTTTTTTTACAGGGACAACCTCAAAACAACATTATGGAAGAGCTTAAGGATCACAGTAGGTAGGCTATAACCACACACACACAACACACACACACCCACACCCACATACACACACACACACAACACATCACACACAACACACACACACACCACACATGTGAGTTACAGCTACTAAAAACACCTTTACCTTCCCCTTCAGGAAACCCATGACACGCGGGCCCATAGCATTCCGTCACATGTGTCATGTGATCACACACTACAAACGGTTTCGGCCTATTTTGCTGTTGCCCAAAGACCTGATGCTTCCTCGCCCGCTGTGGCTGGGTGAGGTCAAATAATAATAATAATGATAATAACAGTAAAGAGAGTAAAGTAAACAGTAACTGGAGAAAGTATAACTAAAGAGAGTAAAGTAACAGTAAAGGTGAGTAAAGAGAGGTAGTGTTGCTGTTGTTTTGCTGCTTGTCTTATTTGTATGTGCGTGTGTGGGGTTTAGGTGAAAGTTAGTGTCATGCAAGTAGGTGCGCGTGTGTGTGTGTGTGTGTGTGTGTGTGGTTGTGTGTGTGGGCTGGAAAAGTAAGCCAAGCCACTAGTAGGACCCGTTATCCCACGAATTCATGGAGGAGGAGGAGGGAAAATAGGAAAGTAATAAAAAAAAAAAAAAAAAAAATAGACGCGTACAAAAGTACAAATGGAATAGGTTTTTTTAGAATATTGCAGGAATACAGTGAAATTTGCAACATACATTCAAGTAAATATATCTAAATATATCTCAGTTATCACCTACGTTTATCTCTGTGTTATCTCCCTCAGTTATCCTCACGTACGTCAACTACAAGAAAGTGCGATGGGCCACCAGAGTGCAGGACCTGTTGGCATTGACGAAGGTGTTTGCCCTCATTGTGATCATCGTCGTGGGACTGTGTCACCTGTTTCGAGGCACCACACAGAATTACGAGGATCCCATGGAAGGCACCACCACCCACCCTGCCTTGCTTGCCACTGCTTTCTACCACACTCTCTATGCTTACGATGGATGGTGAGAAAGGTTGAAGAAGGGTGTTAAGAAGAGGGATTTATACTTACGAAAGATTGTAAGAATTAAGGTTAAAGAGAATATGTTAAGTTAAGAGATTTATGTTTAAGAGGGATTGTGAGAATTAAGAGAGTGGTACAATTTGAGAGATTTATGCTTATGAAAGATGGTGAGACTTATAGTTAACTAGCCGCAAAGCCGCCCTCCGGGCGGGCTTTTTGGCTAGCTCCTGCGGAGGGCTATTGGTGGGCCTTCGGCCCACCACCTGTGTTTGGTGGGCCGAAGGCCCACCAAACACAGACCTCGATAGCCCCTTGGAAGCTTTCCTGAATCATGATGTAGAAATGTATTTATTAACGCCAACCTATTCAACATCACCCCCAACGCCATTCACTCACCATTACCCTCACCCCCCACCCCATTCACTCACCCATTCACACCACCCTCCACCCATTCACTCAAGCCCATTATCCATCACCGACACACCCATTCACTCACTCATTACCTATCACCCACCCCCCATCCTATTCCCTCACCCATCACCCATCACCCCACTCTTCCTCATCCCACACCCATTACCCATCACCCCCCCATTCCACTTCACCCATATACCCATCACCCTAAATCAAGGTTTCCTCAATTCTCGCAACCCCCTTTTTTTCCTCCCACATTCTCGCTATGGCTGCTAAAAAAAAAAAAAAAAAAAAGTGATCGTATCATCTCATCAAATGTGCTTAAACCCTTCCCCTCTCGAGCCGTTCCAAAAATGTGCCATAATGAGGGTATTTTCGCCACAGGGGGCGGGCCCTGAGCGGAGCACACACACACACACACAAACACACACACACACTTTCGCTTATATCATTATAGAGAAGTCTGTTCAGTTGAGGGATTGAGGTTAGTTGGATTGGCGAAGGATGCGTATAAAAAGTATGTATGAGGATTGTGGTTAGTACATTTTGTGATTAGATGGTGTATAGAGGTTATGTATATAAAAGAGATTGGTTTATGGTGTTTTGTGTTTTCTTTGTGGTGTGTGTCGTGTGTGTGTTTAGGACCTAGCCTGTATTACAATATCTTTTCTAGTTCAATTGGTTATCTTCTTCACTCTTGTTTCTCTTGAGTATATACTTAAACTATATTTGTGGTGTGTTTTTTTATGTGTATTTCAATGTTCATGTCGATGTGATGTTTCGTGACGTCCGACCGTGCTAGTGTTGATCAACTACATAGCCTTCGCCGTGACCTGATGGCCTCGTGTGCCATCTCCTCCTTCTCTGGTCCGCGCGAAAGCTCCGGATCTGCCGCGACCCATCAAGGTAGGGTTACAGGATGGTAAGGAATCACAAGGATAAACAAACAAGGTCATCATCATCATCTTCTGATTGTACGGTCAATTTTCCCGAATGCCTATGTGTTTAAACGTCGATGATACGCTTCCAATTTTATTATACAGAATATATACAGACACATAGGGATGAAACAAAGAGTAATAAACAGCTACATATTTATTGACCATGCGAGCCTTTTTAGGCACTGCCTATCAAATTCTTAAGTTTAGCGAGGAAGGAAGGAAACGAATACACATCATATTTTTATTACATATTCTCAACTTTGAGTTTTCCTTCCTCTCCTCCTCCGGATACTAATGTCTTTCCTCTTTCTTTCCTTCTGAGGTTTGGATCGGTTTTCCCATCATCCTACATTCGTCCTTTTGGCGTTCTTTCTGTGCGTCATGCCCTTGGTGAAGCAGCCCCTGGAGTTGTGGCGGCCCTCGTCATCTCGCCTCGGCATTCCTGTCTACTACTTCCTAGTCTATACGAGCACAGAAGCCCACATGGCTCCTTCAACCGCCATGGGTAAATAGACTATCGAGGTTTTTTTGTTATTGTTATTAGTCCTTTTTAAAGGTTTGTTCTTGTTTTGGAGGGTTTTTTTTCATTAGTTTTAGGTTTGATCTTTATTTAGTTTTAGTTTTATTTGTTTTGGGTCTTTTGTTTGTTTATGTGATGTGTGTATTTTTGGTTTTGTAGTGGTTGGGTAGTATAGTATACGTGCAGCGTTATTTTCTGGATTAATTTGTTTGTTTTTGGCTGGAATAGTAGCCTAGACTAGTTAGAATTTGTGGGTAATTTGAGCATTTTTAAATTGTCGATATGATTGTCATTTATTTTCTGGTAAAGGCAATTGAAGCAGTAGTTTTTGCGTATTTTATATTTTCTGTGGTTTTTTATCGTGTGTGTTAGGTATTAACAGTACCGTATTTAGTATAGTCTATTATTAGTAGTATTATAGAAGTAACATGTATGGGTTTAGTAGTAGTAGTAATAGTAGTAGATAGTAGCAGTAGTATTAGTTTGTGACCCTCTTAACACCACGCCACCTTACAGACAACTCACGTACGTAAGCCAGCTGCTATTCTGGCTGTCCCTGAAGAGAGACCATCTAGGCAACACTGCAGCCCACATCTCGCACTCACACCCTCATCCACGCCTCATTCCCTCCCGTTATCACCCCATTACCTCCCTTATACCTTTACTCCCGGCCAGTCCTTCCTTCCTTCCCCGCCGCTTATAACGAGGTACTACGTTTTCTGTAAGTATCCCATAAATAAGATTCGTTTTCTGTCTGCCATCTTTCTCGTTTGCAATCTCTTTTACTTTCTTTCATCCTTTCAGGTTTTTATTTTATATATTTTTCTCAACTCTTCCTCTAAGTGTACCAGTCCTCTTGTTTAAGTTTTTTTTTTTATTTATTACATTAATTTTGTGGGATTTTGACTTATAGTGAAAAGAAATAACGAGGATAAAATCATTGGAGTCAAGTGAAGTAATAATTAGACATCTAGTGGCTATGGGCTGCTTTAAACGATATTGTTGATGTTGCCCATGTAAGGATATACCGTTAATATTTAGTAGAGGCCTTCATTTAGCCCTACCATACCTCCTTCTCCCTCCCATTCCCCTTTTTCATTATCCCTTCCATCTCTTCCCCCGCTCTTCCTCCACACCTCCATACTACGTCCAGTCATTAAGCCCGGTTCCCACCTTCCTCTTTACGCCCCATACAACAACAATGACTTCAACCGCTCATCACCGCTTGATTGGTATTTGTGGTATAACTGGGGCATCAGTTATGGCAACTCCGCTCAGCGGACACCGCCGAAGCGAGAAGATGACTTTGAATTTAACTTTGTACGGCGGCCGTACAGCGGTACGGCGGTGCGGTAGACTTTGCTGTGCACGTCATTGTGACTCTTTGTATGTTGTACCGGCGGCCGACAAGCGGGAGAGGTGGGAACGGGCTTTATTGTGATATCTTAACCATGAATGGAAGCCATTGACTCAGATAATCCAGAAGTAATCAACCAGTTTTTTACGATAATCCTTATAATGTCCGTGAGGAAAGGTGAAAATTAACACTGATAGTTTGAGGAAGCTCAGAAAACATTTTTTTTTACTTTTTCCGGAAAAAGGTAGATAAAAAAAACCGAGCTTGTTTATGGTGGTCATTTTTAAGACGTGTGTGTGTTTGTGTGTGTGTGTGTGGTGGTGGAGGTATGACTGGTGTGTGTGTGTGTGGTGTGTTGTGTGTGTGTGTGTGTGGTGGTGAGGTATGACTTGTTGTTGTGTGGGTTGGTGAGTATGACCTGGTGTGTGTGTGGTGGTGAGGTATTAACTGGTTGTTTGGTGCGTGTGGTGGTGTGTGAGTGTGTGTGTGTGTGTGTGTATTGTGTGTGATGTTGACTGGTGTGTGTGTGTGTGTGTGTGGTGTGTGTTGTGTGTGTGGTGTGTGTGTGTGTGTTTGTGTGTGGTGAGGTATGACTGGTGTGTGTGTGTGTGTGGTATTCATCTATTGTATTTTAACAGGCCTGAGCCATGCTCGTTGTGCCCCGTCCTCCCATATCAACTTTTTATCATTCATCCCTAGGGCTTTGTTTGTTGGCCGAAGCAGCCCCCGGAGAGCATGTCACAACCCCGGCTAACACCCGGGCCCATTCCACTGCTGGTTGGACATGGGCTCGGGTTTTAAGGAAACAACCCAGCTGTTTCCGCTCCGGCCGGCTCGACCCCGGTACTTCTCGTGTGTGTTGTTTGTTGTGGTGAGGTATTAACTGGTGTGTGTGTGGTTGTGTGGTGGTGGTGAGGTATACTGGTGGTGTGTGTGTGTGTGTGTGTGTGTGTGTGGTGTGAGGTATGACGTGTGTGTGTAGGTGTGTGTGTGTGGTGGTGAGGTATGACTGGTGTTGTGTGTTTTGTGTGGTGGTGAGGTATGACTGGTGGTGTGTGTGTGTGTTGGTGTGTTGTGTGTGTGTGTGTGTGGGTGTGTGTGTTGTGTGTGTGTGTGTTTGTGATTATTTTCTATAAACCGTGTTTCTTAACCACCAACTTTTTACCCACCACTGTCTCTCCCCTTCAGTAGTGGGCTCCTTTGCTCCATGGCCCCATTCCACATTCTTCAAACAGATATTTCAAAATAATTCTGAATCAAAGAAAACGAAAAAAATAACGAGTTTTTATATATATTGTGCACATAGAACACCTTTGCCAATACCCTATTTAGTTAGATACGTTTTAAGCTGCCGCACACCAGAAGCTACGCGCTATAATAATAATGAATATAATAACAATTAATAATAGACTAATAACAACAATTTTTTATGGCTAGATCTGCAGTAGTATAGTGAATGTGGCTAGGCGTTCCCGCATAGTTTTTTCCCACATACCTGCTTCTCTTTAGCGACGACTCACCCTCGCGCGCGAGCTTCATACTGAATTACATAGAGGCCGGCTTCAAGGCTAACTACCTAAAGCTAAAGCTAAGATTCTTGACACTTCTTACTTATTCTCTCTTGGTTCCGCCCCCTAGATAATTATAAAACATAAATCTTCCGCTCCCCCCAGGTTAGCAACCTTGCTACTAAAGGAAACCAAAAAGAGAAAATGTCGAAGGAATTAATCTAGTCACAAGCTTTTTACATGCAAGTTACTAGTTATTATCCTCAGCATTTATTTATGTTGATATTTGATCATTATTCGTATTTATCACACCATAGGTTTTATTCTCGTTCGTGTAGTGACTTTCGGTTCTATTTAAAGCGGTAACCGACTATAAATGTGTACGAAAACTGGTCTTTGAGAGAACGTGAATTCTTTTGTCTATAAGTAACCATACAAAAATAAGCTCCTTTTAATATCGCAAAAGCTTTACAGGTCTCTTCCATTTGTGCCAAGGTTTCCAGAACCAGTTCTTTCAGTTCAGGGTTTGGTTCAGTTCCTGGTTCTGGTTCGCGTGTCACAAATGAACGCAAAAACCCCGTTTTTTTTGGTGGTGACAAAACAAACCTCAGCTGGCGAGGCAAGAGGAGGGAGAGAGAGAGAGCGGAGAGAGCGAGAGAGAGAGAGAGATAGGAGAAGGAGAGAGAGAGAGAGAGAGGAGAGAGCGAGAAGAGAGAGAGAGAGAGAGAGGTATAGTTATTAGCATTAGTATAATTTCTTTATATAGGCTGGTATCATGTATTAGTAGTATACTTTTATTATATTATTTGGATTAGTCGTATAGTTTTGTTAGTATACATTTCTTAATCCTTGTGTATCAGTATTAGTTTAGCTAGTAGATAATTGCTGTACTTTTGTCCATATTATTTGCATAATTCTTGTCATGAATAAAATATAATACTGCTAGAAGATAGTCCTTGGCGCCCCAGCCGGGACTTTGCACATCAACTCCCCTTTTGTTTTCAATGTAAAAATGTAAAAAAAATAAAAAAGAACAAAAAAAAAAAAAAAGAGTGCGAGAGGAGGATAACATTAAAGTGGTACTCCCTGTGATGTGAGGGATCCATATGCCAGTTTAAGATCGCGGTAACGCCATGTCCTACCCACTGCCCCCTTGTATGCCTGTCTGACATGCCTCTCCGACTCGTGCATGCGGAAACCCTTCAGATAAGAGAAATAGGCCCACGGCGGGCCATTTTTGCTATGACTGAACGCTACCCAAGCTACCGACGTCCAATGTGGGTAATAAAGTTCAGGGTTTTGCTGTGTCACTACGCGCGTCGCCTCGGGCCCCGGTTGTTTCGTGCGCAAGGGAACGCCTTAATTTCTTGGGTTCCAGTGAAGCTAGGTTCCTGAAATGTTCCTGCAAATGGAAAGAGCCTTACATAGCCTTCTCGTTTTTATAATCACTGGTTCATTTTGAATTAAACACTTTTTTTTGTTTATCTTTGGGCGTTTTATTACATCTATTAAGTTTTTTATATTCTTGTGTGGGTGGTTTCCTTTACAAATTTGTGTGTGTGTGTTTGTGTTTGTGTGTGGTGTGTGTGTGTGTGTTTTGTGTGTGTGTGTGTGTGTGTGTTATCGCCTACTACTTGTATTCACCGAGTTTGTATTTTACAGAGGCCTGAGGCAACGCTCCCTATGCCCCATCTCCTATCAACCTTTAACTTTTTATTTAAGCCACCACCTCCGGGAGGCGGATTTACAAACCCCCGGCTACACCTGGTACCCATTCACTGCTGGGGGACAAGGACAGGTGCTCGGGTTTTAAGAAACCGCCCGTCCTGTCTTCGGTCCACCTGGGGACTCTTCTCGTATGTGAGCCGAACGTGCTAACCCCTACAACTACGGATTTCTCAACACACTACGGTGTGTGTGTGTGTTTGTTGTGGTGTGTGGTGTGTGTGTGTGTGTGTGTGTGTGTGTGTTTTGTGGTGTTTATGTGTGTGTGTGTGTGTGTCCCTAATTGTGCGTGTTCGTGTGTCGTGTATGTCATAGTGTTGATGCTGGGCTGCTACGCTACTACTACTACTACTACTTAATTTTACATACTTCTACATACACTACTATACTACTTGGCTCTACTACTACTACTCCTACTACTACTACTCTACTACTACTACTACTACTACTAC
>JACEEZ010022590.1:368555-451055 GCA_016584305.1 Chionoecetes opilio
TGCAAGTGCTCCTGACCAGTCGCAAGGCCTTGCGAACACTAAATAACTCTACAAAACCGAACTTACCCAAACCTACCTATAACCTAACCAAAACTACCTAAACTAACCTAACCAAGCTCATATTAATCTAACCTTACCGTCAATAAGTATATATTTCTGTAGTGGCTTTCAAAATCCTGAGGGAGTTCCTTAACTACTCATCATGGAATTTCTTCATTATGAGTATTTTAAAACAAATTTCCATGGCGCAATTGAATACTAATGGCGTTTACATGTACTACCGAAAATGTATCGTTCTTTCAGCCAGAAATGGTTAAATAGGTTAAATTTAATAGGTTAGGTAAGGTGGGATTTAGTTTAAGTAACAATTGATTATCAAGCAAAAAATTTAATTTATCAATACTATGGGGTAATGCTAAATAGAGCAATTTTGCGGGGCGGGCCCGGGAGGGGCGCGTTGGGCAATCCCGACACATGTAACCTAAATTTATTTCCGACAAAACGAATCCAGATTAATTTACTACACGACTATAGTGTTCTTGAGTGTTAGCGATACGTGCACATACTATAGCTGCTGCGGGCTAGAGATACGGTTTTTCATCATACCTACAAGCCGCCGCGGCTAGATAGATACGGGTTCATCAAACCCTCTAGCTGCTGCGGGCTAGAGATAACGGGGTTCATCATACCTACAGCCCGGCCGCGGCTAAAGATAACGGGTTCATCATACTATAGCTGCTGCGGCTAGAGATACGTGTTTCATACCTATAGCCGCCGCGCTAGAGATACGGGTTCATCATACCTATAGCTGCTGCGGCTTAGAAGATACGGGTTCCATCATACCTTAAGCCGCCGCGGCTAGGATACGGGTTCATCATACCTCTAGCCGCCGCGGCTAGAGATACGGGTTCATCATACCTATCGCCGCCGCGGCTAGAGATACGGGTTCATCATACTACAGCGCCGCGAGCTAGATATACGGTCTCACACCTATAGCCGCCGCGCTAAGATACGGGTCATCATACCTATAGCTGCGAGGCTAGAGATACGGGTTCCATCAACCTATACCGCCCGCGGCTAAAGATAACGGGTTGCATCATAACCATATAGCTGCTGCGTCTAGAGATACGGGTTCATCTACCTATAGCGCCCGCGGCTAGAGATACCGGGTTCATCATACCTATAGCCAGGCCGCGGCTAGAGTATACGGGTTTCATCATACTATAAGCCCGCCGCGGCAGATATACGGGGTTCATCATACCTATAGCCGCCGTCAGCTAGAGATACGAATTCATTCCTATAGCCGCCGCGGCTAGAGATACAAGTTCATCATACCTATAGCCGCCGCGGATAAAGATACAAGTTCATCATACCTATAGCCGCCGCGGATAGAGATACAGGCCATACCTATAGCCGCCGCGGCTAGAGATACAAGTTCATCATACCTATAGCCGCCGCGGATAGAGATACGTGGTTTCCAATACCTATAGCCGGCCGCGGCCTATGATACAAGTTCATCATACCTATAGCCGCCGCGGATATAGATACAGGCCATACCTATAGCGCCGCGGCTACAGATTACGGGTTCACCATATCTATCCTCCTCCGCTTTTAGAGATACAGTTTTCATCATACCTTATAGCCGCCGCAGGCTAGAGATACTAGATCATATCTATAGCCGCCGCGGCTAGAGTTGTTCTTGGCGCTCCATAATAGTAGATAAATGCTTGGTATGTAGATAAGGTGCTAGGCAGTGGTATAAAATTACCTTCTGAAACACTTCTGTTTTCCGCGCCAAAACTATGTAGTATAAACAAAATTCCTTTATAATGATTTTTATTGCTGGAATAATACATTTCTTACAAGAACAAAATTCTTCTACGGTTTATGGTCACAATATATCCTTTGAATTTGTTATTTGTAGTGAAAGAGTTATTGGGGTGGCGTTACTTTCACTGTTTGTTTTGATCACAAGAAGTGGGATTCTTAGCTGAGAGCTGTTCACATGACTTTCGTAAATAGTTCGCAAGGATAGCTCTCAACATTGAACAGCTCTCTATTCTGCGAACATAAATTTGCGAACGTTTGTAGACTTGTGATAAATATCGGCCCAGTACTACAACTCCAGTACTGCGAAAGTTTGCGTTACGGAAGTGGAAAATCAGAGGCAATGAAGGTGTCGCCGAGCTCACGTTAGATAGAAAGGAAAAGAGTGAAGGGTTACTTTCAATACTCCCATAAGTAACATGAAAAATTAAAATTGAGTGTGATTAGAATTTTCATGTCATAGTATTGTTACACAGGGCACTCACCTTTCTTATCACACCAAAAGGCGCCTCTCGTAAACAGTTAACTCCTGACGAAAGTTCGGTAGAAGAACCTGAAGCGAGTAACTTTCTTCACCGCTGATGGCACCTTTAACATTCACCCGGAGGAAGAGGACACTGACACACTGTAATACACTGTCTAATTTAATGGCGGAGGTCACAATACACAGTCCTGATGGGGGGGTGGACAGAGACTCACATGGTCACACTGTCTATGAAATGGTTGTCTAACACACACTGGAGGGCTTACGTGAATGCCCCAACCCACGGTACTGGCGTAATGCAAGGCGCTGACTTACGAGGCACTCAGATTCTCCTGACGGAGCGGCGGAAGCACCAAGGTCGGCGCTCGGTGCACCACTGCCCCGTCTCATCCAACGCCGCCGCCGCCGCCCTCCAAGACAACTTCCTCTTGCCCTCTCCCCTCTGTGCTCTGCCGTCTCTCTCCTCCTACCGGCAACTCCCTTGTTGTCCCAAGGCACCGACACATGCACGACCCCAGGCGCACACCTCGTACACACAGAACAGACGACATTGTTCGCCCCAAATACACACCGCCACCGACAATATACACACGACAGCCGACACTTCGACTCCGCGGCGTCACATTATTCGCCCTCCTCCCCAGAACAGCGACCGCTGTATTTTTTATCCCTAAATTCATTTCCAAGGTACCTAAAGCAGAAGGAAACAATAGTTTTTGTAACACATGAAGCCTAAAATTACACACTTAAAACCATCCTTCAATGAAGGTGCCTACTCGCCTCATCATGAACACACGCCTAACCAAACGTTACCATCCAAAGCCTTAACAGGCTGCGAATTAAATCCCTCCATCGCCTCCACCAGCCGCCACACAGTTTGGCAGTCGGCCAGGCCACCCTCCTCTTCCGCACGCGGACAACACAAGCAGGAACTCTAGCTGCACCCTCAATCAGGCGCTACAAAACCACAGGGACGTTACCTCTACCCTGGCTCCTGCCTCTAACAGAGGTCTTGGTACTCCTGGGCACACGGCCCATGGAGTCCACTCTCGAACTGCACCGCAGTTCTCTTCTCTGGCTCCCTGCTCGTCTCCCGCGGCAAAGGCGCACAAGCACAGGGGACGCCCCTCAACCCTGGGCTCGCCTCACAGGTAAACACGGCCCAGGCGTCCTCTCGACTGGCACCGCAGTTCCTCCTCTCGGCTCCCTGCTCGGTCTCCGCGCGGCAGAGGGCGCCACAAGCCACAGTGGACGTCCTCTACCCTGGGCTCGCCTCAGAGGTAACCACGGCCCAGGAGTCACTCTCGACTGGCACCGCAGTTCTCTCTGCTCCAATGCTCGTCTCCGCGGCAACACGGCCACAAGCCACAGGGCGCCCTCTACCCTGGGCTCCCTCCAGGTACCACGACCCAGGAGTCACTCTCGACTGGCACCGCAGTTCTCCTCTCTGCTCCACTGCTCGTCCCCGCGGCAAAGAGCGCCACAACTTCCCGACCGATCATGCCCTCCACTGCAAAGCGCCGGTGACGGTGACAGGTCTCAACAGCAACACACTGTGGCTGGCTCTGCCTGGTAGATGGCACGATGCATCCCTCCACCGTCGTCCACCTGCCACAGCTTCGGCGGGGGCCACACACTGCGCTCGCCATCCTCTTGAAGGTGCAGCAGAGGCAGGTATGGGGACGTCCTTTTCATCCTGGCTCTCCGGGGCCTTCACTGCTTGCTGCGCGGCCTCCCCCGCTCACCTGCCACCTGCCACAGCTTCGGCGGGGACCACACACTGCACTCGCCATCCTCCTGAAGGTGCAGCAGAGGCAGGTATGTGGACGTCTTCTTCATCCTGGCTCTCCGAGGCCTCCACTGCTTGCTGCTCGGCTTCCCCCGCTCACCTGCCACCTGCCACAGCTTCGGCGGGGGCCACACACTGCACTCGCCATCCTCCTGAAGGCGCAGCAGAGGCAGGTATGGGAACGTCTTCGTCCGGTGACCCCATGCCGAGGCGAAGTGAGCGGGCCTCTTGCCC
Organism: Chionoecetes opilio; assembly: GCA_016584305.1. Lineage (NCBI taxonomy): Eukaryota > Metazoa > Arthropoda > Malacostraca > Decapoda > Majidae > Chionoecetes > Chionoecetes opilio. Next base: position 372,890 of record JACEEZ010022590.1, read on the forward strand.
TTCCGCAGTGGGCGCTTGATCCACACCCGTCGGGGCGTAGTATAGCGGTGAAGAAAGGCAGGCGGGGCAAGTCGGGTTGGCGAGAGCGGTGGTGTGTATAGAGATGCCGCCGCCCCGATCCCCGTCGTTGCCATGGGAACCACGTGTGAGTCCGCGCGTGTGCCAGACTCCACCATACCAGCTGAAACCTTCATCCTGCGACTCAGCCTACAGGGCCCTTTTGTCTATGGGTTTCGGGGGCCAGACGCACTCTCTCCACGCCACTACCTTCGTTGCAGGGGCTTCACCTGATTAAACAAGGGCAGCTCTTTAGTCCTCCTACCCTTACATCTCTTTCACCCGGTCCCCCAGATCGACACACGCCCTTTGCCTGCGTCAGGTAGTCCATGCCAGGAGACAAGGTTCTCCGTTCGCGGCGGCGTAAACAGAACAGCAGCGTACACTTCACTGCTGCCCGTACGTGATTTCTTTCTATTTCTACGCCCACTAGCCCTTTCAGAGATGTAACTGCCCCCGTCCACGCACACATAGTCGCTGTGTGCTTTCAGGCGTAACGTCCTTCCACAGCGCGCATGCCTCGCCAGTATCTTGCCTCGCGTCAGCCGGGTACCATCGGTGAAGCTCTGCTCAGTGTCTCTCCACTTCATATAAAATTCTGTTTCATTTTCACTTAAATTTTCATTTTTTTTTTCTAACCATTTCTTTCATCAGTCCTCTCATTTTCACTTCTCTTATGGCTCATCATTTCTTTCATCCATGGCCGTAGATCCTGTTCGGGTCCACTCTACTCGCTATCCGCCATTATAACGCGCCCTTTCTTCCTCCGTGACGTCACAAGTCGTCACCTCGCTTTCCCCCCTTCCTCCTTGCCGCCATGCTTGACCGCGTGTTACGCATCTACTGGCCACAGATTTTTCTACATCAATCCCAAACTTCTAACACCAATGTTAACATGGCACTCGACCTTTCTTATCACACCACAGGCGACTCTCGTAAACACTTATAACTCCTGACGAAGGTTCGTAAAGAACCTGAAGCGAGTACTTTCTTCACCGCTGATTGCACTTTACATTACACCGTCGGAGGATAGAGGCCACTGTACACACGTGTAATACACCTGTCTAATTTTAATGGCGGAGGTCACAATACAAAGTCCCTGATGGGGGGGTGGACAGGACAGCACTCATAGATATTTTTTGTTTTTTTTTACACATCACAAAGGACTGGCCAGGCAACACACAAAAGGGTAACACAAAGCCCGCTTAGGTTGCCCAGTCCCTATAAGAAGACAACTAAGAGAATAATATAAACGAGGGAGGAGCCATTTTAGTTCGGGAGGTGTCCTTGTTTACCTTCTTTTGAAAGATTTAAGTCATAGGAAAGTGGAAAAATAGAAACAGGAAGAGAGTTCCAGAGTTTATCACTGAAAGGGATGAAGGAGTAAAGATACTGATTAACTCTTGCATTAGGAAGATGGACAGAATAGGGATGAGAATTAGTAGAAAGTCTTGTGCAGCGAGGCCGCGGGAGGGGGGGAGGCATGTAGTTAGCAAGTTCAGAAGAGCAGTGAGCATGAAAATAACGGTAGAAGAGAGCAAGAGAAGCAGCATTGCGATAGTGATTTAAAGATTGAAGACAGTCAGTCAGAGGAGGGGAGTTGATGAGACGAAAAGCTTTTGACTCAACCCTGTTTAGGAGAGCTGTATTAGTGGATCCTCCCCTAACATGTGAGACATACTCCATACATGGGCGGATAAGGCCCCTGTAGAGAGCAAGCAATTGGGAGGGAGAAAAAAAAGAACGCAGACGCAACAGGACACCTAACTTCTTAGAAGCTGTTTCAGCAAGAAATGAAATGTGAGATTTCTAGTTCAGATTTTTAGTAAAGGATAGTCCTAGAATGTTCATTGTAGAAGAAGGAGACAGTTGAGTGTCATTGAAGAAGAGGGGATAGTTATCTAGTACGTTTTGTCGAGTAGATAGGTGCAGAAATTGGGTTTTTGAGGCATTGAACAATACAAGGTTTGCTTTGCCTTAATCAGAAATTATAGAAAGATCAGAAGATAGGCGCTCGGTGGCATCTCTCCGTGAATCACTTAGTTCCTGTTGAGTTGGACGTCTAATAAACGACGTTGAAAAATGCAGGGTAGAATTATCAGCGTAGGAGTTGGATAGGGCTTTGAGTTAGACTTAGAAGATCATTAATGAATAATACAAAGAGAGTGGGTGATAGGACAGAACCCTGGGGAACACCACTATTGATAGATTTAGAATAAGAACAATGTCCGTCTACAGTAGCTGCAATAGAACGGTTTGAAAGGAAACTTAAGATGAAGTTACAGAGAGAATGATAGAAACCGAATGAGGGTAGTTTGGAAATTAAAGATTTGTGCCAGACTCTATCAAAAGCTTTTGATATGTCAAGGGCAACAGCAAACGTTTCACCGAAACCCCTAAAGGAGGATGACCAAGATTCAGTTAGGAAAGCTAGAAGATCGCCAGTAGATCGCCCTTTACGGAAACCGTACTGACGATCAGATAGAAGATTGTGAGCAGATAGATACTTAAGAATCTTCTTATTAAGTATATATTCAAAAAATTTAGAAAGGCAGGAAGTCAAAGCTATAGGACGGTAGTTTGAAGGATCTAGAACGGTCACCCTTCTTAGGAACAGGTTGGATGTGAGCAAACTTCCAGCAAGAAGGAAAGGTGGAAGTAGAGAAACACAGACGGAAAAGTTTGACCAGGCAGGGTGCAAGCACAGAAGCACAGTTTTTGAGAACAATAGGAGGGACTCCGTTAGGACCGTAAGCCTTCCGAGGATCTAGGCCAGAAAGGGCAAAGAAAACATCATTACGAAGGATCTTAATGACAGGCATAATATAGTCAGAGGGTGGAGGAGAAGGAGGAACAAGCCCTTCATCAACCAGAGTGGAATTTTTAGCAAAGGTTTGAGCGAAGAGTTCAGCTTTAGAAATAGATGAGACAGTTTTGGAGCCATCTGGGTGAAGCATAGGAGGGAAAGATGATGAAGAAAATTTTGTAGAGATGGTATTTGCTAGATGCCAGAAGTCACGAGAGGAATTTGATTCAGAAAGATTTTGACATTTTCTATGAATGAAAGAGTTTTTGGTAAGTTGAAGTAAAGATTTGGCATGATTACGGGCAGAAATATATAGGGCATGAGTTTCAGGAGATGGATGCTTACGGTACCGTTTGTGAGCCACCTCTCTTTCTCGGACAGCATGATAACAAGCAGAGTTAAACCAAGGTTGACGGGCTTTAGGATTAGAGAAAGTGTGTGGAATGTACGCCTCCATGCCAGAGACTATGACCTCAGTTATGCGCTCTGCACAAAGAGATGGGTATTTGACATGGAAGCAGTAATCATTCCATGAAAAATCAGAGTAGTGCCTTAGGTCTTCCCACTTAGCTGAGTTGAAGTGCCAGAAGCACCTCCGCTTAAGTGGGTCCCGAGGCGGCACCGGAGCGATAGGACAGGTTACAGAAATAAGATTGTGATCGGAGGAACCCAACGGAGAGAATAGTTTCACAGAGTAAGCAGAAGGGTTAGTAGTTAGGAAAAGATCAAGAATGTTGGGCGTGTCTCCAAGGCGGTCAGGAATACGGGTAGGGTGCTGCACCAGCTGCTCTAGGTCTTAGAGGATAGAAAAGTTGTAGGCTTGTTCACCAGGCTGGTCAGTGAAAGAAGATGATAGCCGAAGCTGGTGGTGAACAATAAAGTCCCCAAGAATGGAAATTTCTGCTAAAGGAAAATGAGATGAGATGTGCTCCACTTTTGATGTTAAATAGTCGAAGAATTTTACATAGTCAGAGGAGTTAGGTGAGAGATATACAGCACAGATAAATTTAGTAAGAGAGTGACATTTAAGTCGAAGCCAGATGGTAGAAAATTCGTAAGATTCAAGGCCGTGGGTACGAGAGCAAGTGATATCATATACGCAACAGCCAGCTTTGGATTGAAAATGAGAATAGAGACAGTAAGAGGAGACAGAAAAAGGTCGGCTGTCAGTGACATGATCACACTGTCTATGAAATGGTTGTCTAACACACACTGGAGGCTTACGTGAATGGCACACAACACACGGGTACTGGCTTAATGCGAGGCGCTGACTTACGAGGCACTCAGATTCTCCTGACGGAGCAGCGGAGACACCAAGGGCGGCGCTCGGTGCAATCAATCCCCTGTCTCCTCCACGCCGCCGGCCGCCGCCTTCCAAGACCACCTTCCTCGTGCCTCATCCCGCTGTGCTCTGCCGTCTCTCTCTCCTAACCGGCAACCCCTTGTTCCCAAGGCAGCGGCCCCAAGGCCGCACACTCGTACACACAGACAGACGGACATTGCTCGCCCCTCATACACACCACGACAAATACACACAGACAGACGGACATTCCTCCGCGGCGTAACAGTATTATTATATACTGTTATATTAGTATATATAGTCGTAGTATAGTCATAGTAGGTTATAGTGGCCTGTCAGGAAAATCACAAAAAAGGTGGTCTGGCACATTTCTCCTTTTTTGGCATTTAATCAATCAATCAATCCTATTTATCCTTCACTAATTCCTTCATGAAAATGTAATATAACTTAAATAGACCAAAACGGAAACACACGGGTACGTACAGGTGTTCTAATGAGATACAGCACACACCTGCCTCCTCAAATCATAATCATCATCCTCAATAGTATTACTTATCTGCAGAGGTTATAAGATGCGTCACTACCTACTATAGTCGGTAGTGACGGTAGCGGAGTAGTTAAGGTCTCCGACTGGCGTTCTCGGTGACCCGAGCTCGATCCCCGAAGAAAACCCCCCCAAAAAAAACCTTTCTGCATCGTCGAGTGGCCTAAGAACACTCACATGCCCTGCCCATCAACTCTACCTTCGATTGCGAGTGCATCGGAGGACACAGGGGGGCGGCATGAGCCTCTAATCACACAGGCGTCACTATAAGAATCCTGCCTGCGCCGCCACGGGCGAGGACCAACCATCAGAGCCCTCAAGTGAACCTCCAGAGCCTACCATCCGAGCCTTGGGTCACCACTGCCTACAGGCGCTATAGGCACAAATGTAAAAGAAAAAAAAAAAAAAAAAAAAGTCGCTGCACGTTAAGTTGGCAAAAATTGGGCCAACACACTCCCCCCTTCCGAACGCACGGGATTGGCTAAGGTGTTGGACGTTGGGGCTTGAGGGCGGAACTTGGAATAAGGCATTCTCACCCAACACCCAACACCTCATCCAATCCCGTGCGTTCATAAGGGGGAAGTGAAAGGGCCCCATTTTCGCCAACTATACGTGCGGCGAGTTTTTAGAAGGGCGCCTGAGTAGTGAAGTGAAGGATGGAAAATCTATGCATCTGAGAGAGAGATAGAGTGAGTGAGTGAGTGAGTGAGTGAAAAGAGAGAGAGAGAGAGAGAGAGAGAGAGAGAGAGAGAGAGAGAGAGAGAGAGAGAGAGAGAGAGAGAGAGAGAGAGAGAGAGAGAGAGAGAGAGAGAGAGAGAGAGAGAGAGAGAGAGAGAGAGAAAGAGAGGAGAGATTCACTTTTGTGGATGTGTGATTATATACAAGACAGTCACACATACATATTGGCACGCCCCTTAATAAACCGTACACATATTGTTACATAGCAACACTGTACGCGAGGCGGCAGAGTTGCACACCGCCCTCCAGGCCTCATGTAACCAGTTGCTACCGTGCGGGCGGACAGACCACACCAGCTCCTCGCTGGGTGTCCCGACCATCTCTGTTCTCTCTTAATAAACCTACGGAAGTAATGCTCGATTCTCCCTGAAATAACCTTCCCACAACCACTCCGGTCACCACTGCACACCAAGCAATATGACGCAGTGCTCCGTAAACAGAGAGAAACACAGAGACCGCCTGTAGCAACTCACCACCGCTTCCCCAACACACCACCGCCTGACGCCACGAGGCATCTCTTCACCACGACACCACGCTCTCTCCCTGGATTAATTCGTCCTCAGCGACTCGTGTTCGTGTGCCTGTTGATCTACGTACAGCGTGTGGATTGTGTATGACGGTAGGGTTCACCAGTGTTCCATAAGTGCTCCGTGGAGTGTCCTTTGTAGTGGGGTCGGGCCGCCAACCCTCCCTTGTCTGTCTCGCGACCTTGAACACACGTGCAGCAGCCCGGCACCCTCCCTCTCCCCCCCTCTTCACACCACCCACACACACACACACACTCAACCCACATTCTTTTTCGGAGGTTTCCACGCACGGTGGAATTTCCTCGTAGTGTTTTCTGTCGCAACACTCAACATGTCATTCCCCACGGTTTCTTCTACGACCAGTGGGTTGGAATATGAAGAGGAGGAGGTAGCATCCCCGCTTTGGGAGCCACTCGACACCCCACCATCAGCGCTGCCGTCCCCAAATCAGCCGAGCGCTGAATCTCACAGCGACGCAATATCAAGCTTACTTCGTTACTTGGAGGAGTCCCGGATATCAGCTGATAATCGTCGGAAACAGGATGACGAGGAAAGGTGTCAGCGAGAAGAGGAGAGACGACGGCGTGATAATGAAGCCCGCCGGAGGGAGGAAGACGCGCGTTTTCAAGTTCTCGTGAAACTGTTGTCCCCAACACAGTCTGGCGCGTGGCACATGCCTGCCCCCCCAGCCTCCCCCGCAGCTGATGCGCAGTCATACTCGTCGCCCCCTGTCACGGCCCCTGCGACGACCTCTACTGCTCCACCTGCCGCTTCTCCTCCTGTGGCTGCCACGCCCACTTTCGCGCCTTCTGCAGACAAGCACGTGGCTCACTGCCCCCTGACGTTACTTGCTGATGCCTCGTTTCAAGTGTTCCGGCAATGGCGTCGACTTTGGCAAGATTTCTCCACCATGCTGGACTTACAGAAACTGCCACGACAGAAGCAACTCATACAACTACGGATGTCAGTGTCACTTGACGTGCAAAGGATCCTAAAACATACCCTAGGGATCGCACCTGACACTTCCTTGACTGTGACAGAGGTCTTGGACACCCTACAGTCCCACTTCAAAAGCCAGCGCAATGAAGCGCTCCGTCGCCGTGAACTCCTTTGTTGTAAACAGGCGAACGGCGAGTCATTTCCACGTGCGATTGAAGAACTTGGCAGAGGAGGTCGACTTATGCACTGGTAATGCTATGACTTGCGCGGAGATCCAGCTGAAGATGGTTTTACTCATGGGCGTGCGAGATGAAGAGCTGATTCAACGCCTTATCTTCCTCGGCACAGGCGCCTCTCTCCACGACGTGGTCACCTGTTGCCGCTCATTCGAAGCCACCCGCAATACAGACTCCGCTATTCACTCGTCACCAAGCCAGCTGCGCGCCATGTCTACCTACAAGAAAGGCAGACGCCGCGACAAGACGCCTCACCCACCCCACACGCCACCTTCAGGTTATCGCGGGAAGACTCAACATAGAACAGCGGTTCCCAGCCCTGCTCACCCCTGCCAGTCTTTCGCGCGTCGACACGGCCCGAAGTGCCCGGCCGGCCCTGCCTCCTGCTACAACTGCGGGCGTCAAGGTCATTGGGCGGGGACTGACAAGTGTCCCGCCAAAACAGCCCAATGTCGCCTCTGCACCAGGACTGGCCACTACGACAGGTTCTGCCGCAACACGTCTAGTCACGATGTTCAGGGTGGCGCGTTAAACGTTGGTCGCGCATCACCCACTTCAAGACGTAAATACAGCAACTGTCGTAGCGTAACAGGTGCCTCACCTTCAAGTGCCATGACTCCCACCCCGGTCTGTGTTCACCTGGTGTACGGCGAGTCTACTTTGAGGCTCCAGATGTTACCAGACACAGACGCAGACGTCACTGTCATCGGCACGAGACACCTGCAAATGCTTCACATCCCCCTCAGCAGCCTACAACCTCTACCGTCCACTACTACGCTGACGGCGGATGGGTCAGAAATGGCACCTGCTGTGGGATGCTTTTATGCAACTTTACGGCTCCACGGGAAATCTTGTACTGCCAAGATACAGGTGCACGAGGGTATTCAGACGCCTCTCCTCTCCTACAGCCACTGTATGGAGCTGGCTATCATTTCACCTGCCTTCTCGAAGCCACTATTGAAGAGGTCTTTAATAGTAAAGCATGTCAACAGATGCGCTAAGATGACTCCCTCCTCACACGTCCCCACCTGCTGCACGGGCGCACTTCCTGCGCGAGGTCCCGGACGTGTTACTCTCCAAGGCGGATCTCAAGACGGCTCCTCTGAAAAGCATGGTGGGTAAACCCAAGGTAAACTAGGGGGGGGCACTCAGTAGAGCGCATACCTCCGCCCGAATATTTCATCAATTGGTTGCTATGGCAACAGTTGTGATTATATATATATATATATATATATATATATATATATATATATATAATATATATATATATATTATATATATATTATATATTATATATGCACTCAGTATGAGCGCATACCTCCGGCCGAATATTTCATCAATTGGTTGCCATGGCAACAGTTGTCAATAGATTTCATCCAAAATTAAATCAGTTCTTCCTTTTACCAAATAGACTTGGTATACTGAGTTTGGTCTAAATCTATTGGTAACTTATCGAGAAATCCTGTACAGTAACAAACAGACAGACAGACAGACATACAGACAGACAGATCGGGGTGAAAACATAACTCCTCCAACTTCGTTGGCGGAGGTAACAAACTGAAGGTAACGTCACGTTGGGGGGGCAGCGAGCCAAAACAAGTCCTTGAGCAGCCAGTTGTGCACAGGGGGTGCGTGACGTCAAACTGTATCGCGGCACTCGCGGCTCAAACATTTTAAGGCGTCAGTCAGTTGGCTGGTGGCCTGGTGGACGGGTCGCGTCGTCTGTAGTACACATCTTTTGATGCTGCTTCAAGCTGTTTTGCAAATATGCCTACTGTGTGTATTGTTCGTGGGTGCAAATCTGTCCATTGGAAAGGAACTAAACAACACTTTCATCATCTCCCAGCTGATGAAGAACTAAGAGGAAAATGGATTGAAATCAGTGGTGCTACAAAAAAAAGAAAATCTGGCCGCATTTGTAGTCGCCATTTTGAATCAAGTGCCTATGAACGTAATTTAAAATATGAATTGCTGGGTTTGCCATTGCCATCAAGCTGCAAACGATTCAAGCCGGGAGCAGTGCCAACTCTTCATCTCCAAAACATTGAAGGTAAATACCATTTTAGAGAGAGAGAGAGAGAGAGAGTGTGTGTGTGTAAAAGGAAAAGGTTAATTCCTATAAAAGAGGAAGTCACCATCGTAAGTGGCTTTTCTGTGACTCAAGTGTAATGGAGTGGCTTTCTGGTAAGCTTCGTGGCGTCTGGGGGACTTAGTGTAGGTCTGAATGTAATTTTGAGGCCCCATTCCCGATAGAACTTGTGGCCATCAGTCATCCACTGTCATCAGTCATCAGTCAGGCCATCATCAACTTTGTCATCAGTGAAATTTTTTGAATCTCGAACGTAAGTGGCTTTTCTGTACGAAAAACTCCCAATAACCTGCCCCGCCCGCATAAATCCCTATATACATTCTATATTATTATGTATATCCCCTATCATCCCTATATTATTATGTATAATAGAGGAACGTGAGCTGAGACTTAGACCATTTTTTTTCGTTCTGACGCATTTATTTGAAATTTAATGTCCAACGGTTGGAATACATGCTGTTGTGCGGGCGTTGCCAGCTTTGCTTAAACCATCAGCAATGGTCTGTGACTTTTGGTTCTCGAGTTGCCATGTATGAATTTTATGGTTTTCGTTCTGACGAGTTTATGCGACTTTTGTCGGCCCAATGACCGTTAACATATTTTGAGCAACGTAAGGTTTACTATCTTTTGGCTGTGATGTACAAACGCTCAACGACTTACGGTTTGGGAGTTAGAGTATGAATTATTTTCCGTAACGGTTTTTCCCGATCCACAAATATTCATCATTGGGGAAATTACATAGAATAGCAATTATTTATATCTTCATTATACACAATTATTATTGACATCATTTTCACATATATATGTTAATAAAAAATATCATACTTTCTGGCTGGAAAATTCCTCTAAATTTTGGCCTCATTCGGTATTTGGCATTTTCCGACGTAACTATTGACCTAAGAAGAAATAGTACACAAATACATTATGTCCAGTTTGACAAGTTCTACCCAATGGCGCAATCCGTTTAGTCATAACTTGTTGCGTTCTTGAGATATATTGTTTTTGTTTTGTTTTTCGAAAACATTAATTTGTGGCTTTATTTATGCATAACTTTTACTTTCGCGTATACCACTGGTTCGGCCGTCAAGAGCTGCATGTTTTATGTTCCCTACCGTTTTGTCCTTACGTTTATGGTTACCGAGATATTAATGAAAATGTCATTTTCAAAAAAAATTCATGGGCCTGTTGTTAGCCCATTAGCCTGCAGATTTTTGGGGAAAATAAATATTTCCCGATTTGGATAAAAATTAGTTTCTAGGGGCTTCTGCTGATGTCGATCACGAAGCAGGTCTTCGTTTTCCGATATTTTGTTCTAAACGCAATTTTTTCTCCTCTGTAAGCTTATTTACCCCAGTAAATGCATAAAAACATGATTCTATCTCGACAAATATTCATCACTGGGGAAATTACATTGAATAGCAATGATTTATATCGTCATTATACACAATTATTACTGAGATCATTTTAACATATAATATGTAAATAAAAAATATCATACATGCTGGCAGCATGCTGGCATACATTGCATTCATTATAAGTAATTGCTTGATGCTTATTTCATTATTACTGAGATCATTTTAACATATAATATGTCAATAAAAAATATCATACATGCTGGCAGCATGCTGGCATACATTGCATTCATTATAATTAATTGCTTGATGCTTATTTCAGCCTGCATGGAGCCCACAAGCCCCATTGGGGCTAGTTCACACCCGAAGGTGCTACAGCAGAATGGACAAGATGAAGCAATTTGCAGAAGTAGTCCAGTGGATGGCAAAGGTAAATACATTAATACAAGTTGATTGTGGTAGTATAATTCTGCTGAGTGTGGTAGGAAAGGTGTATGCGGGTCAAGTTGAAGAGAGGATGTGCAGCTCAGGTGTTTGCTGTTAGAAAAATGTCTACCCTCTTGGGTGATGTCAGCCTGGTGTATAGATAGATATTAAAATTACTGGATGTGTAACCAATATTCATACTAAAAAAAGACACTTCAACTTTTCTCTTACATCTTATATAAAATCCTAATTATTTTATTCTTCATTAGTCGTGTTTCCCACATTGCATTCATTATAATTAATTGCTTGATGCTTATTTCAGCCTGCATGGAGCCCACAAGCCTTATTGGGGCTAGTTCACACCCGAAGGTGCTGCAGCAGGATGGACAAGATGAAGCAACTAGCAGCAAAAACATGTTTAAATTTATTGAGCAAATGTCTGCAGTTGTAAATAAGCTTAAAGCTGAGATTGCAGCTGTAAATAGGGAAAAATATTCTTTAAAAGTTGAAAATTTTAAATGTCAGGGAATAATAGATTCATTAAAGAAACAATTATATAATGCAAAAATGGAATGTAAAAATTGTGTTTCCAAATCTCTAAGTGGCATTTTTACATCAGTTCAGATTGAGTCAATTGTCACAGATAAGCCTGTATCGAAATGGAAAGAAGACATTGCCAAAGCTGTCACTTTAAAAAGCTTAAGTCCAAAGGCTTATCGCTTCATAAGGGAGAAGTGGAAAATCCCTCTGCCTTCCGAAGCCACAATATGTAGAAATTGTAGATGGGTATCAAAATTTAATGTAGAGCCAGGGGTGTTACAGCCTGTCATGAACTTGCTAAAACACAAAGCTTCCACAATGTCAGAGTATGAACGTCTCTGTGTCATTTCATTTGATGAAACATCAGTGTCACACGAATGGTCATATGATAAGGGACGTGACACCCTTTACGACCCCACGAAAAAAGTTCAGTGTGTGATGCTTAGAGGATTAACAATGGCCTGGAAACAAATTGTGTACTATAATTTTTTTTTTTTGACACGATCATGAGGAAGACATTTTTGTTTGGTAACATAATTCAGGGAGTGGAAGAAACTGGTTTTTTGTGGTGGCTATGGTTAATGATCTTGGTTCCACAAATGTGAGTTTGTGGAATTCTTTTGATATAAATATAAATAATACATGTTTTACAAATCCAGGTGATTCTACTCGGCAGATCTATGTGTTTGCTGATGCTCCCCACTTACTAAAGCAGGTTAGAAATAATCTTTTAGATCATGGATTCACTTTAGATGGTAATTCCAAACAAACTGTGACTAACAGCTGTGTTGGAGAAATTATCATTAGAAGTGAGCATGATCTAAAAACAGCACACCGTTTGTCTCATAAGCACATTAATGTTCATGGTGTCAAAATAATGAATGTTAAACTTGCTGCTCAGTTGCTTTCAGAAACCACTGCTAAAACCATAAAATACTTTGGAGAGCTAGGACTACTTAAGAGCAAAGACTGGGATGATACAAGCAAGTTCATAGAATTAGTTGATTCATGGTTTGATATATTTAATTCTAGAGCACCTTGTGACAGAAAAACGTCCAGAGCTGCTTATGGCATCAACCTATCAGAACAAAATAACATTCTGCAATCAATGATGAACACTATGAAAAATATGAAAGTTGGCATAAAAAATAGTTTGTATCCCTTTCAAAAGGGAATGCTTGTATCATGCCAGTCTTTGCTCAAGCTGTATGAATTCCTTAACACAAAATTCGGAGTGAAATACATCATGACCTACAGATTAAATCAAGATGGCCTTGAACATTTCTTTGGTTATCTGAGACAAATGGGAGCCTGCTATCAGCATCCAAATGCAGTTCAAGTTAAATTTAGAATAAGGTCATTTCTTCTTGGCAAAAACGGTGAGTTAGTTGGGAGTAACTACAACACAGACAAGGAAAACAAAGATGTCTCATTGTCAGGAATATCTCTTCCAAAAATGTATTATGCTGGTCAATCAGACACAACTGAAGCTGAATCAATTGATTCTGAACTTATGCTTTCAGCAATGCTCTTCTCATGTGACCCAAAAAACAAAGAAGCCTATAATTCCTTCAATGTTGAAGAAGGAACTTTCGAAGATTGTGTGGAGGCAGAGGGATTGCGGTATTTGGGTGGGTTTATTGCTCACAAGTTCCCCCAGTTTGCCTTTATTGGAAGAAATGTAACACTAGAAGATAATACCTGGATAGGGGAAATTTGTAGGAATGATGGAAAACTGATGACGCCATTTGATGAGTTTTATGAACAGCTACAGCAAATGGAGAGAATGTTTGTGTGTTATCATGGAAAAAAATTATTAAAACCAGGTAATAATTGTATGAGTAATCGAAGTAGGTTAATTAGTACACATGTAAGGGTAAGGGTACCTGAAGAAGTAGTAAAATACTTTGTAAAATGTAGAGTATTTTTCAGAATGAGAAATTTAAACAGAGAGATTGCAGATACTTCCAAGAAGGTACAAAGAAAAAGAAAAGTAAAAAGATAAAGGTGGTAACAAATAAAGCATATTGTGGTATAGTATAACTGCTTATTATTTACCACCCTGAACTGCATACAGTGTAAGAATTATAATGTAAAAAGGAAGATAGCATGATTATGAAAATCCATTAATTAGACCACACAAGATAGAATGAGTGGTAAAGGAGGAGGAAAGACAGTCAGGGGAGGTATGAGAAGAGGAGAGAGTTGAGGGAAATATGAGGAACAGAACTCATAATATCTTACATCTTATCTTATATCTTAAAATTGAAATCATGTCTTATAAATTATCATGTACCACCTACCGTAGATAACACTATAGTCGCCAGTCACTTGCCACTACACTAATGTGGTCAGGCGCCATATATTGTGAATTTTAGCATCACTACAGACTTTTATGTGCCATTGAAGAGGCATGCACAGTAGTTTATATTATGTATATCACACTACATGTCTTCAGTGAATGAAAGTCTGTAGTGATGCTAAATTCGTAATATAATGTGCCTGGCGACATTAGTGCAGTGGCGAGTGACTGGCGACTATATATTTTTATCTACGGTAAACAATGGTTCAACTTTAGTTCTTAATTAATTACCACTACTCTTTGTACCAACACAAGCCGAATAATAATTTACATTAGGATACGGTACAATTAATCTTAAATTTCGTTCTCTGTAACACTTCCCCCCTCCTCGCCCTCTTAATTCTTATTGACGTCACTTCCCCATGCGCGGCTAAGGGGAGGTGACGTTACCTTCAGTTTCTTTACCTTGGGTAATTTCTTATAGTGGGTTTCTTTTACCCATGAGGATTCACGTGAAGGAGGGAGCCGTACCATACGCCATACACACACCGAGGCAGGTTCCCTTCGCTTTCCAGCGTCAAGTTCAGGAGGAACTTGAGTCCATGACACGTCAGGGGATCATCAAGACTGCCGGTGACGACCCTTCAGAGTGGTGTCACCCGCAGTCGTCGTGGCTAAGGATAAAGGCGTGAGAATCACGGTTGACTTGACGAAGCTCAACTCTCAAGTAGCCCGCTCGACACATCCTGCCCAAACTCCATTCACCGCCGTCCGCAGTGTCAACCCGTCAGCGCGTTTTTTCACCACAGCGGACGCGTTGTGCGGGTACTGGCAGTTGGAACTACACGAGGACGACCAATACCAAACAACCTTTATCACACCATGCGGCCGCTTTCAACACTGCAGAGGTCCCATGGGTTTCTCGGCTACCTGTGACGCTTACTGTCTCCGCGGCAACCTGGCCCTGCAGGGTGTAGATAACTGCGTTAAGGTGGTTGACGACATTCTCCTCTTCGACGACGACTTCCCCACGCATCTCCAACGTATTCACCAGATGCTCACTAGATGTCGCAAGTACGGGATCACATTTAACAAGGACAAGTTTGTGGTCGCCGCGCCTAGTGTGAGCTTCTGCGGGTATAACCTCTCAGCTGAGGGCGTGGCCGCTGACGAGGACAGAGTCAGTGCCATCCGGGACTTCCCGAGACTCTCGCTAACTTGACTGACCTCCGCTCATTCATGGGCCTGGTGAACCAGCTGTCAGAGTTCACCCTAGCCATCGCCGCTGCCGCCCAGCCACTTCGCCCCCTGATGAGCCCGAAAAGAACGTTTATGTGGACACCTGATCACGACGAGGCCTTCAGTCGTGTCAAGACGGTGCTGCTTCGACCGCCGATTCTCGCTCACTTTGACCCAGTACTTCCAGTTATTCTTCAAACTGACGCCTCTTGCCTCTACGGGCTTGGTTACGCCATTCTGCAAGACCATGGCTAGGGACGCACATGCCTCGTTCAGTGTGGCTCAATATTCCTCGCTGACGCCGAGACCCGCTACGCCACCATTGAACTCGGGCCATGTCGAAGTGCAGACCTTACTTAATAAGCCTACAGAGCTTCACGTTGATGACCGACCACCGACCCCTCTTGTTTCTCTTGTTTGTTTTGTTTAGAGGATAATGCCTCAGAGCCATAGTGATCTACCGCTGCTGCATATTAGTGTTGGCCGAAGCCACCACCCCGGGGGGGGGGGGTTACAAACCCCCTACTGGCACCCGGTACCCATTCACTGCTGGGTGGACAGGGGCTAGGGATTTAAGAAAGACCACCCATCTATCTTTCGCTCCGCCCGGGGATCGAACCCGGGACTTCGATCCCGATTCGAACCGATTCGATACCTGATCCCGATTCTCAACCACTACACCTTGGACGCGGTTGAGAATCCTCGCCTCCAACGCCTCAAGGAGAAGGTCTCGCCCTACCTGTTCACGGCCGTGTGGCGTGCCGGGAAGCAGCTCTGCATCCCCGATGCCCTGTCACGAGCCCCAGTTAGCCGCCCCACGCCAGAGGACGAGATGGTGTGCGCCGAAGCCGCAGCACACCTCAGGAGCGTCGTCTCCCTTTACGCCATCAACCAAGATCAAGATCCTTCACACCTCGATCCGTTGCATCGAGACGCCGATAGGACGATACAGGAACTCCGAGCCGCAGCAGCGACGGACCCGTCGTACACCCGCCTACGGGACTGCGTGACATCAGGATTCCCTCCTAACCGGTACACTCTGCACAGCTCTCTACTCCCCTACTGGAAATTCCGTGACTGCCTGTACGCAGACGGGGAGCTGGTCCTGTATGGCCAGAGAATTGTGATTCCAGCAGCCCACCGCCGCCGCACCCTTGCTCGGCTGCACGACAGTCACCGAGGTGTTGCAGCCACGAAGCGCCGGGCACAGCAGACTGTCTTCTGGCCAGGTATCGATGCTGACATTACCAGCACCGTTCAAGCCTGCGAGCCATGCCAGATCTTACAGCCCAGTCAGCAACAGGAACCACTACTGTGCGACGACCACCCCTCCAGGCCTTTCGAGTCCGTCTCCGCAGACTTTTTCTCGGTCGCCGGGAAGTCGTTCCTGGTTATCGCAGAACAGACTCTCCGGGTGGCCATTGGTCGTCCCCTGCGGAATCGATACTACCGCTACGCACACCATACGGCTCTTCTGCCGGTACTTCCGGGAAGTTGGTGTCCCGCTCCGCCTCAGGACTGACGGCGGGCCCCAATTCACCAGCACTGCCTTCCAGAACTTCATGGAGCGCTGGGGTATCCACCACGCGGTATCCTCGCCGCATTACCCCCAGTCTAATGGCCACGCTGAGGCGGCCGTCAAGTCAATGAAATACCTCATCCTCAAGACGGCGCCCTCCGGCAGCATCGACAATGAAGACTTCGACAGGGGTCTCCTGGAGCTCCGCAACACTCCTAACTTCACGGGACGATCCCCTGCAATGACACTGTATGGCCATCCACTCCACTCCTGTGTCCCTGCCCATCCTGAGTCCTCAGAGGAGTGGCAGGCCCGCACAGAGGACTGTGATCGCCGAGCTGTCGCCCGCGCTGAGCAGGTCAAGGCTCAGTACGACCAGCGCGCCCGCCCCCTTCCCAGGCTGTGTATCGGCCAGACCGTCCGTATTCAGGACCTGACATCACACGGCTGGGACAAGGTCGGGGTTGTTATGGGCTGCGGCAAGACCAAGGACTACGAGGTGCGTCTTCCTAGTGGGCGTGTCTGGTGGCGAAACCGTCGTTTCCTCCGACCCGCCCCAACCCCCAGTGATGACCCCCTCCCCCTACATCCCTGTGTTCCCTTTAAGTCACCCTCAGTGGCCCCACGCCGGTCTAAGAGGCTCATGAAAAAAGAGTCCGCTCGAGACAGCTACGAGCGTGAGGGGGGAAGGAGGTGTGGATGTGTGATTACATACAAGACAGTCACACATACATATTGGCACGCCCCTTAATAAACCGTACATATATTGTTACATAGCAACACTGTACGCGACGCGGCAGCGTTGCACACCGCCCTCCAGGCCTCATGTAACCAGTTGCTACCGTGTGGGCGGACAGACCACACCAGCTCCTCGCTAGGTGTCCCGACCATCTCTGTTCTCTTTTAATAAACCTACGGAAGCAATGCTCGCTTCTCCCTGGAATAACCTTCCCACAACCACTCCGGTCACCACTGCACACCGAGCTATAACTTTAAACTCGCGTCTGCTGGTAATAGTGTTGCCATGCAAGAGTTCAACCTTTCCCTTAGATCTGCGCACATCATGTTTTTAACGCCTTAAAAGTGATGTCATAGTACCCGGTGATCTAATGTGATAATTATTCAACTTTACTTATTCAACTCCAACCAGGAGTACAAAAAAACTCACTACATTCAACAATCCTATATACAACTTGTCTTATTTGCGTATCATACTTGTATATAACTATTTACGAGATCAATGTAATGACATGTTTGGTAAAAAGAGTCAACAAGGGTAAATTTGTATCATTATTAATGGTTGAATATTTATAGTCTCCTGTGATGACTTGTATCTAATGTAGCTTCAGATCTTGTCAGGGGAAGTGGTATCTTCTCTCTCTCTCTCTCTCTCCCCTCTCTCTCTCCTCTCTCCTCTCTCTCTCTCCTCTCTCTCTCTCCTCTCTCTCTCTCCTCTCTCTCTCTCTCTCTCTCTCTCTCTCTCTCTCTCTCTCTCTCTCTCTCTCTCTCTCGTTCTCACCTTCTCTCCGCTCTATCTCTCTTCTCCTCTCCCATCTCTCTCTCTACTCTTTTCTTGCCCATATTGTATCCCAACCTATAACTCAGGCTACATAATCGATCTCACTTATATCCTGTCCACAATCCTATTCACTGACTGTCAATCTTAGCAGTGATTTATACATCCCAGTCTGCTAGAACTTAGGCGACATTGATTCATGTCCTAAGTCACCTTTGATTTTACTGGAGTGATTTACTTGAAAGTACTGAGCCACATAACATATTGACAAATAATGAAGGTGTTATATTTAGGAGCTACACTGTCGGTTTCATGGCTCATGTAATTCCTATTTCTTATGTTCTTATACATACAACTCAGCGTATTGCACAAAAAGTGGTGATTTTTTGTAAGCTACCTTTCCTGTATTACTTGTTACGATCACCATCCTGCCTTGGTTTTCGATGACGCAACTGCAGAAAAAAATGACAGTAATGCTTCGTTCCATCCAGTCTCTCCATCTTTTCATCCTTGACTCGTTTTTAATCCAATATCGCTGCACTAATGTTTAGGCGTCCATCCGATAGTATTGTGGTGATTCACACCACACCTGGTTAATCACCTTTCAGTCCACGCCTTGCTGTTAATCTTGTCCTAGGGATTATCACTTCCATACCTCTTAATGGCTTCACTCAGGTTTCGCCTCCCCTTTTCCATGTCGACATCACCTATGATCTCGCCGACTGCCCATTAAGGGATTAGGGGTCAGGTCATCAGGTCGTCAGGTCTTGAGTATCGTGGCCCTTTATAAAGAGGTCTCTTGTAGAGGCAGGGTCACTTAGAGCTGAACCACTGTACCACATACAGCTCTGTCCACAGTCTCCAATAAACCAACCAACAAGCCAGGCTGTCTGTTTATCAACCGTGTAGACGACGAGTCACTACACTATCTTTATAACATCGAGTACTTATGTATCGATGACTCATTATATTACCGTACCAAAACCTTTATTATTCCTGCCTTCCTTCCACTCGTATGTACGGAAGAGAGAAACAAAAAAAACAAAAATCGAAATTCAGATGATGCAACAACTCTAACTTGTAATTCAACTTCTTTCCTACTTTTGTTTACTCGATGTTTGTTTTCCAACTGATAAGATAAGATAAGATAAGATGAGATAACTTTATTGTCACATTGAATACATACAACATGAAATTCGTTTTGGCATAAAGCTCACCCGTAAAGTGAAAATAACAATTTTTACAATACAAAATTAAGTATATTAATCATACTATTTACAGAGTATCATTCCTAATACCAGATACCTGTCACCACCTATATGCACGCACCACAGTGATATAACTATTTACAGACCTAAGTTACTGGGATGCTATATAGTTGTACAGTTTTATACTCTTTGAAATAAAATAATTTTTAAATCTACTTGTGTGTTGCATAGGGAGTGCTAATCTCCTGCCTGATCTAAGAAAAGTGTATTGACAGTTCAGTGGGTGATTTACATCATTCATGATCTTATCTACCTGCTTCATTACACTGCTATTGTATAATTCATCTAGTGGTGCAGTTTTTGCGTGGAGTCTACCCGCGGTCTTTACAATTTTCTTAATTTTATTTTTGTCTTTACATGTTATTTTTCCATACCATAATGTAATTGAGAAACACAAGATGGATTCTACTACGGACTTATAGAATAGAGACAATATTACTTTATCTACTCGGATGTTTCCCAATCTTGTTTCCTTTACTTGATCTTTCCACTCCACCTTCACCAAGGCTATATGGGCATGTGGCACGCTACCCTGAAACCAATCCTTCCCATCGGGTTGTATCTGTAAGAGACAATCCGGCGTGGAGGAGGCCAAGGGGGCGCCTACAAGGCTGGGGCACTTGCTGGGGCAAGTTGATGCTTCTTGTCGAGAGTTGCTTGGTATGGGAAGAGAGCCTGCATGGGGACTCGCGCCTGGTGACCCCCAGGAGTGGTGTCGTAGGGTGAGCGAGGCGACGCACCCCCCGGTGTATGCCCCCAATGATTGATTAATTGCAACGTCACAGCGACAGCCTTGGTTAAATCTTCTCTTGCGGCGACTCGTTCACAAACAATCTGAACGTCTGCTTGTGTAGTGCGCACTGCGCATCCCTCTCGCTCCCTTGCCTCGCTCACTCGCCTGCTCCTTGGCGCTTTATAGTACATAGCAAGAGATTTTAACATTGGAAAATGTTTAAAACTATGATTCCAACTCGGACGTTGCAAATGAAAACGAAAAAAGCGCTGAGGATGTTAAGGCAAGTGAAGAAAAGGAGGAAAATGCGAGAAATTATACAGAACAGCTAAAAGGAGCGACAGATGGAGAGGAGGAAGATAGAATGAAGGAAGAGATCAAAGTTACTGAAGGAAGTGAAGTGGAGGAGAGAAACGAAGAGAAAAGCAAAGCAGTGCCCCTATACCTAATGAAGAGTTATTAACGAAGAACATCCCATCTGAGTCAACATCATCACATCCCAACCCACCGTCGAGACAGAGGAAGAAGAACAGACCAAAGAACGAAACAGGAGACAAAGAAACACATGAGAAAGCACACGACGGAAGAAAAGTAAGCGAAGAGAACAAAGAAGACAAAAAAATAATAGATGAACCAGAGAAGAAGACAAGGAGAAGGAAATCAAATGCTCCTTTACAAAACGAGATAGACGGAACGAAATGCAAGTCAGAGAAAATAAAAGACACCAAAGAAGACAATAACACAGAACACATTATAAGAAACAGAGACAACAATATTTACCCAAAGATTGAAGATGAAGGAAAACTGACCACGGACAACAATATGAAGGAGACAGACTTAGAGAAGGACATAGAAGACAAAAAAGACACAGAAAACAGCATCAAAAACAGAGACAAAAAGTTACCAAAGAGCGAAGATGAAGGCAAACAAACAGTGGACAACAATATGAAGGAAAAAGACTTAGAGAATGAGGATGACGTGAGTTCCAAAGTGGGATAACAATAACTGGGTCTTGTGTCAACTGGGTCTTGTCAACTGTGTGGGGATAATCGTTGGTAATATCATAGGCACTGGTATCTTTGTGTCGCCCCGAGCCGTGTTGCAGTACTCTGGCTCTGTTGGAATGTCCTTAATAGTGTGGGTTCTCTCCGGCGTCATGTGTATCGTCGGCGCCTTCTGTTACGCGGAGTTAGGTGAGCCCCTTAAGTATCTCTGCTTACCTATACGTGACCGTTGGTGGTGAACAAAAACATTGCTACTTTTTTGACATGTGATTTTATTATTAGGTGTAGGCTATTTAGTTTTTTTCTCTTTCTTTCTTTCTTTATTTATTTATTTATCTTTTTTTTCTATCTTTCTTTCTTTCTTTCTTTCTTGGTATACATTATAACGTCATCCAACACATGTGACTCTCTCTCTCTCTCTCTCTCTCTCTCTCCTCCTCTCCCCTCTCTCTCGTTCTCTCTCTCTCTCTCTCTCAGCCCGTCAGGTGCAAGGTAGTAGGACTGAGCTCGCATGTCAGCGTCCTGTGCATTCGGTCAGGCGGTTCGGGTCCGCCTAGTTCGTGCTGACGTGGCGGCGCTTTGTATAGTCAATAACCTTGTATTGGTACTTGCAAAGTGTCTAGTAGGATGAAAATCTTATTTATCGTCTCTCTCTCTCTTCTCTATCTCTCTCTCTCTCATTCCTCTCTCTCATCTCTCTCGTTCTCTTCTCGTCTATCTCTCTCTCTCTCTCTCTCTCTCCTCTCCTCTCTCTCTCTCTCTCTCTCTCTCTCTCTCTAGATATTAATTATAACGTCATCCAACATATGTGATAAATAATAACCAGCTACAAATATTTTAATGCACAAAATCCCAGTAATTCATATAAACTTACGTCAAGTTTAATACTATCCTTGTAGGAGATAATAACTTTTAGCACGAATAAATCAACTAGATGGGCGAGTTTTGTATTTATAAAGGTATGCTTGATAGTAATGCAATATTCTTAGTTGGTACATGTAAACGTTGATATCAGAATATATCAGATATATGTATTTGTCCTTAACACAACTACACACATCACATGGATTTATTCTTCTAATACACACCACTAAATAATCGCCGCCACAGGTACGATGATCCCGAAAAGTGGCGGCAACTACGCTTACCTGTATGAGGCGTATGGCTCCTTTCCGGCCTTTATTTACCTGTTTTTTACGGTAACAATCAACATCCCGGGCGGCAAGGCAGTAGCGGCTCTCACCTTCGCTAATTATGTGCTGCAGCCTTTCTTCCCCGACGGCCAACCACCCCCAGACTCTGCCTTGCGCCTCATCGGGATAGCATTGATTGGTGAGTAACTTTTTTTTTTTACATCACACAGGACTGGCTAAGGTCAAAAACAAAATTAGGTAACAAAAAGCCCGCTAGTTGCAATCCCTATAAAGAAGACAGTAAGAAAATAAAGAAAGGTGGGTTGTAACTGTTGAAAGGAACTGTTGTCTTTCTATCTGTCTGTCTCGGTATCAAGTTTAATGTATGTAGTAGACAGTACCACTTATAATAATACAAGGTAAAAAATACAGCAAGTGGTGTTGTTATAATAGATGGCAATAGGGATAGATAGTAATAAGGATAGCGTTGATTAGTGAGTGGCTACTGTCTGTCTATCTGTCTGTCTGAGTAGCAAGTTTAATGAACGTAGTAGACAGCACCAATTAGAATCGTGTAAGGGAAAAAAATGCAGCAATTCGAGAGAACTGAAACTCGAAAATGCCAGTGGTCGCTGGCAGTTTTAACTCACAAGTTGATAATAAGTTGGTCTACTGGAAAACAAAATATGGGCTTATTTCACTGCACTTAAAACACAAAAGTATAATACTAAGAACGATTTTCTTCTATATGTATATGGTATAGATTCCTGATTCTGTAAAACATGTATATAACCAAATAACCAAGCAGGTTATAGTTGAGGAGGCGATGGAAATGTTACTCTATGATATTATAGTCAATAACGAATGTTTAGAAGTTAACTATACCTAGGCAGTCATATTTTCCTGTTATTATTGTGTATCAATTAGATAGAAAGCCTGGAAGTGCAGTGAGTCGACGCGTGAAGTCACAATGTTTTGATTCAATCTTCCCGCTACAATGCGCGGCATGCCGCCTCCACAATTATAACCTACTTGGTCACAGCAACAGAACGATTTCGGCAATCTATATTCTTCTTTTTTCCAAAGCATTGCTTATTGTATTTTGACAAGCGTTTGCCAGACGCAGCAGTACTGTCTTAGAAAACAGTGTGAACATCGCCCGCAATAAAACATGTAAAAAATATATTAAGCTTTGATACCTGAGGCGAGTAATTTGCATTAAACTGCTATTATAGTACGTTCCATCGTAATGCATATCATCCATACAATTAGTAGAACAACATAAGAACTATATTTTTTGGTATTCAGATGCGGTGCATCAATATTTATCGCGAAATTGATTTATGAAAATACGAGTCGCGGAGCCAAAACACAGTAGACCAATCTGTGAGTTAAAACTGCCAGCGACCACTGGCATTTATCGAGTTTCAGTTCTCTCGAATTGGTGTATAACTAATCTTTCAATCTGCTCCTCGTCGGGATAGCGTTGATTGGTGAGTTACTTTTTTACATCTTTGCCTACATCGCCTGTAGGCAGTGACCTCCTGGGGTGGGATGGTAGGCCCTGGAGGTTTACCCGAGGACAGTGATGGTTGGCCCTCGCCCGTGATGGCGCAGGCAAGATGTTTATTGTGACGCCTGCATGTGATTAGAGGCTCATGCCGCCACCCTGTGTCCTCCGATGCAGACGCAATCGAAGGTAGAGTTAATGGGCAGCATGTGGGTGTTCTTAGGCCACTCGGCGGTGCAGAAAGATTTTCAGTGGATTTTGGTTCTCATCGAGGATTGAACTCTGGTCAGCGAAAACGCCACTCGGAGACGCCAACCACTCTGCTACCGCCTCCCCCAACTGTTGTCTGTCCATCTGTCTATCTGTCTGTCTGAATATCAAGTTTATTATAGTAAACAACAACAATTAGAATCCTATAAGAAAAGAAATATGCAGCAAATGGTGTAGTTCTACTTCAAACTATCGTCCTATAGCTTTGAATTCCTGCCTTTCTAAAACTTTTTTGCAAAATGTGGTTTGTATTACCTCTTATTTTTTGTCCTTGGCCAATTCTATGTGATTAAAAAAATGTATTCAATTGCATGTTTCTTTATCGGACACAACAGATTTGGTATCAGATAAATGTATTGTGTGCAGATGAGGAAAGAGACCAATGAGGTGATCCGATTCATGGTTGCAAACTTGAACGTGACTGAAGGAACTTGCCGCTGAGAATATCTTAGGTTTGTTATTGACGAAGATCGAAGAAGGTAACAAAAAGCCCAAAAACACAATAACAGATAACAAAAGCCAAGGTTGTGCGCTTGAAAATACTATTAAATCTGGCTGGACACGAGGCTTGGTCGAAATACGTAAACATTGAATTAGTAATGTTTTAAAATCTTCACGTTTCGTTGTTAAACATTTAGAGGAACAACAAAGCAAAAAATACATTTTTTTGTACAAGTATTCATGGAGGAGGAGGGAAAATAGGAAAGTATTTAAAAAATATTTAGAAAGCAAAATAAATATATGAGTACAAAAGTACAAACGGAATGTTTTTTAGGAGTATTGAAGGAATAGAAGGGAATTTACAACGCACATACAAGTAAATATATCTAAGAACACATCCTTGAATCAGAGAAAATTATAAGAACCATGAAAAAAAAAAAAATGCAAATTTTTTAACTGGCAGACCAAGAGAATGTGAGAAGCAAAACAAATAATCAGAGTTTTAAATGTATGCAATTGGATCCATAAATCGAATGATCATTTCAGAATAGGGTTTTTGGGAGCCGTGACACAAATTGCTGAAAATACTGTGATAGATGTGATAGATAGATTTGAGAAAGATTTGGATGTGAAGTGACGAAGGTTGGTTATGATAAATGATCTCTCTTCTCTCTCTCTCTCTCTCTTTCTTCCTCCTCTCTCTCTCTCTCTCTCTTCTCTCTCTCTCTCTCTCTCTCTATCTCTCTCTCTTCTCCTCTCTCTCTCTCTCTTCTCTCTCATCTCTCTCTCTCTCTCTCTCTCTCTCTCTCTCTCTCTCTCTCTCTCTCTCTCTCTCTCTCTCTCTCTCTCTCTCTCTCTCTCTCTCTCTCTCTCTCTCTGTTATCTCCATCAGTTATCCTCACGTACGTCAACTACAAGAAAGTGCGATGGGCCACCAGAGTGCAGGACCTGTTGGCATTGACGAAGGTGTTTGCCCTCATTGTGATCATCGTCGTGGGACTGTGTCACCTGTTTCGAGGCACCACACAGAATTCCGAGGATCCAATGGAAGGCCACCACCCACCCTCTCACACCCTCCTTGCTTGACCACTACTTTTACCAGCACTGAATGCTTACAATGGAGGTGAAAAATTGTGGAAAAGGTTGAAAAAGGTTGAAATGTTGTGAAAAGGTTGGAGAGAAGTTTGTTTGGAGTTATGGTTAGTTGGATTTGGGGAAGTTATTTTTTTTATAGTTATTAAATTATTATGGTTAAAAGTGGATGAGTTAGGAGTAGAGGGTATTGGATGTGGTTATAATGGGTTGTGATTAGTAAGTTGTGAGTTATGTGTAAAGAGGTTATGGTGAAAGATTAATGCGTGTTATTTATTGCTGTAGAGGGGGGGGTGTTTGTGTGTGTTGTGTGTGTGTGTGTGTGTGTGTGTGTGTTGTGTGTGTGTGTTGTGTGTGGTGTGTGTGGTGTGTGTGTGGTGTGTGCGTGTGTGTGTGTGTGGTTGTGTGTGTCCGTGCGGCTGCGTGCGTGCGTGTTGTGCGACCTAAATTAACTATACCTATTTCTTTCTTTATTTTTTTTTTCTTTTTTCGACAGGGACATCAACGTACTCAAATGAAGGAGCGAAAGGTCCATTAGGTAGGCTATAACACACACACGAAACACACCGGCGGGTGCGGAAACAGGCTGTTCCTACAACCCGAGCCCTGTCCACCCAGCAGTGAATGGTACCGGGTGTTACCGGTTTGGGAGCCCGCTTCCGGTGGCTAGCTAAAACTAAGACTGAAGAATAAAAAATGTTGATATGGAGACGGGGCCAAAGCGTTGCTCAGGCCTTGTAAAATACAACTAGATGAAAACAACTAGATGAATACAAACCAACCACAACACACACACACACCACACACACACACACACACAACACACACCACACACACACCACACACAAACACACAAACACCACACACACACACACACACACACACACACACAACACACAGACAGATAGATACTTTATTGACGACAGTATTACAAGGGAGCTCAATAAAAAGCTACGAAATCAATGAAGCTCAATAAATCTCAATAGAAGTCAATAAAAAACAAATATAAAAAGTATTTTAGACGAATCAATAAAGAAAGTACCCACAGAATGTACTTAAGAACTACGTACTTTACTTGACACATATGATTATTTACACTACAAAAAATACATCAAACTTGTGTTCCTAATCTTACCGCCACACAAAACACCGGCGGCGCCTTCCCGACACCTGTGGCTGTAAGGCGGACCAGTGTGTGTGGGGGTGTTTTTCTCCAGCGGGGCCTGTCCAGCGGCCGGCTGAAAATCGCGGCGCTTGAAAATTCCGTCCGGCAGCAGGAGCCGCCTATTTTTGGTGCCTTCACGGCGGGCAAACCCTCGCTTGGCCAGAAATGACTAATTGTACCAGTAAATTGATTTATGATAAATAGGTTATTTATATGACGGAATATATTAGTATGACTATTAATATAGTAATTTATATGCTGCACACAGCCATCACCAGTCTAGTCATTTTCGTAAAGATTATGTTTACACGGAGTACGACGTGTACTGTATATTCATGAGCGACGTGGTAGTTCTGTCCGGCGAACTATGCCCAGCCACATTTTGTCGGCCGTACAGCGCCTTTGTGTTGGTCGGTAAACTTCACATTCAGAAACATGCCGCGGGCCATACCATCCCGTCACCTGTGTCTATTCTGGACTAACACTCACAATCTACCTATTTTGCTATTTGTCTAAACCTGATTGCACCCCTATTGCTTTGGTGAGTAAAAATAATATTATGAGTAATAAATCTAACTATCTTACTAGTGAGTAACTTTTATAATCTTACTAGTGAGTAAATTAATCTATCTTACTAGTGAGTAACTAATCTATCTTACTAGTGAGTAAACTAATCTAATCTTACTAGTGAGTAAACTATTAATTATTAGTGAGTAACTTATCTAATCTTACTAGGAGTAAACTAATCTAATCTTACTAGTGAGTAAACTTATCTATTTACTAGTGAGTAAACTAATCTAATCTACTATGATAAATTCTTCACTTCTATGAGTAACTATCTAATCTTACTAGTGGTAACTATCTATCTTACTATGGTAAACTTATCTAATCTTACTTGCAGTAACTTACTAATCTTACTAGTGGGTAAACTAATCAATCTTACTAGTGAGTCAACTCCAGTTTAATCTTACTATGTGTAAGCTAATCTACTTACTATGTGTAAACTAATTTAATCTTACTATGATAAACTAATCTAATCTTTTAGTGAAGTAAACTAATATGAATCTTACTATGATAAACTATCTAATCTTACTAGTGAGTAACTAATCTAAGTACTAGTGTAAACATGCTAATCTTACTAGTGAGTAAACATCTGATCTTACATAGTGATACTATTTAACTTATAGTGATTACAATCTAATCTACTAGGAGTAAACTAATATATATCTAGTGATAAAACTAATCTAATCTTACTAGTAGAGTAAACTATCTACCTTTTCTCCGCCTGCTATGTAATCCTCCTTTTCTTAATAAACTTGAAAACTTGTAAAACTTTTTATCCCCAGACCTCGCAAAACTACTAATCGGCGTAATGCTGACAATCACCGTTTTTGATGCTTGTTTACCATCACGGGCACTTAAACGGGAATACAATCACCTATTCCAGGATCCTCTTCGTCACGCTCGCTCGTGGGACACTTGCTCGCCTCCTCTACCTCGTCCAAATCGAGAACAACTACGTCCGTTATCCGCTCAAGTTTCCTGTGGGTTCCTCCTTGATGTCGTTGAAAATGTTGTTAAGTATTTCTGTTACTCTTTAAAGTTATCAAGACTAACTTATTTATGAGGGAAAGGTTGAGAGAAAATTGCCAACACTCGAGTTAAGAAGAGAAAAGGAGATAATAGCAATATATAACTGGATCATAAACCCCTGCAAATACTAATAAGGTAGGTAGAGACTTGAGAAAAGGCTAAGAATGAAGGAATATACGGATTTGGAACATGTGGCGGTTGATAGATAGAAATAAAAAAAACTTGAGAAGGTGAGTTTGGAAGATGGGATTGAAAGATTATTTGAAGTCTAAGTGGGTGAAGCTATCTTGTTTATGGCCATCAAGTCATTACCTTCAAATCCACTCTTTGTCCAATTATTAGTTGTTTGACTTACCAGAAAGAAGACTAAGGCGGAAACAACCATGAAATTTATCGAAACTTTTTAACGCCAACTTATATACTGCATATGTTTTATTACACGTATCGGTCTAATTTGAGTAAAGCGTGTGAGTACGTTAAGGTAGGTTTCGGGCTTATTGTAAACTAAATCGCTGCCGACTTCAGTGGCGAAAATGGGGGCTCTCCCTTCACTCCCTTCCGACGCACGGATTCGGAGGTTGGGTGTGGGTGGAACCCTTACTCCAGGTTCCGCCTCTAAAGCCTTAACACCCAACACCTCAGCATCCCGTGCGTTCGAAAAGGGGTGGAAGGGGCCCATTCGCCAACTTAACGTGCGGCAGACTATATGTGTGATTTTTATGTTCTCTCTCAAACGTCCTGTCATGTGGATTTACGTGACGTCAGTAGTGCGATGTTGATCAATACATGCCTTCGCGAACCTCATGCATGTCTGTGCGCTCCTCCTTCTTCTGTTTCCCGTGTAAGCATCCGATTGGCTGCGTTTAAGGATAAGCTTACAGAGTACGATAAGGAACCGTTTGATAAGGGCATTTACTCAAACCCATGACGATCGTTAGACACCCAGGATGAAACTAACAGCACATATTTATTAAATTCGAGGCCTTCACTTAGGCTTACTTATTCTTTCTTTATTTCCCGTTATCCCTATTTTTTCCGCCCTCCTTAATTCTTATTTTCTTTCTTTTCTTTCCTTGCGGTTTGGATTCGTTCATTCCATCTTTCGTCTGTTTTTCTTTGTCGTCTTGTGGAAGCAGCCCCTGAGTGGTGGCGGCCCTCGTATCCTCGCCAGGGTATTCCTGTCTTACTACTTCCTCGTCCACAGAGAACAGAAGCCCCAATGTCTCCTCAACGCCATGGGTAAATACTTCTGATTGTTTTTGTATGTGTCGTTATTCTTTTTAAGGATTATTTTGTGTTTTAGAGGGGTTTTTTCCTTAGTTTTAGTTTGATTTTTATTTAGTTTAGTTTTTATTCGTGTTGGGTGTTCTGTTTTGTGTTTATGTGGTTGTTTTTATTTACTGTAGTAATAGTAATAGTATAGGTAGTGGTGGTGGTAGTAGTAGTAGTTGTTGTAGGACGTAGTAGTTCATGCATATTTGTGTTTGTATTGGTCTGGTAGTAGTACTAGCTAGTAGTTGTGTTAATTTGAGTGTGTTAAACTTTCTATATTATTGTCATTTATTTCTGGTAAGAGTAATAGAAGCAGTAGTTTTTGCGTATTTAATATTTACTGGGGTGTTTTATGTATGTGTTAGGTATATAACAGTAGTAGTAGTAGAAGTAACAGTAGTAGTAGTAGTAGTAATAGTAGTTTGTAACCCTCTTAACACCACGCCACCTTGCAGACAAAATCACGTACGTAATCCAGCTGCTGTTCATGGCTGTCCCCGAAGAATCTGCTAAGGCAACACTGCAGCTGTCATCTGGCACTCACACTCACCTCTAAGCCCTCATTCCCTCCCTCCCTCCCTTAGTCACCCCATCACCTTCCTTATACCTCCCTTTACTCCATCAACCCTTTATTTCCCTCTCCGGCTAGATAAACACAGGTAATTCAACCTTTCTTTAGTATCCCATGTATATCATTCATTTTCTGTTACATCTGCCCGTCCGTTTTCTTTCTATTACTACTATTAGTTTTTATTTTATATCTGCCTATTCTCTGCATCCCTAAGTGTACCAAGCCTCTTATAGGTTATCTGTATATTTATAAGTTAATTTTGTGGGGTTTTGACCATAGTGAATGTGAGGGTTCGAAGGACATAGGAACAAGGTATGAGGAAGGAGATAGAATAAATAAGGGAAGACGAAGAATCATTGATGATGGTAGCCCAAGGAGGGGAGGCGAGGAAGACTCGCCGACTCAACAGATCTTTATCAACCTGCACGGAGAGCCAGCAGCCAGCTGCAGAATCGCTGACACTAGGTATTCAACAGATGAGCGTCCGACGAAGGGGAATAGGGAGAAGGAGTAAAGGAGAGAGAAAGCGAGGAATAAGAAGAGAGAAGAGGAGAAGAAACAAGAAATGAAGAGAAAGGGATAGCTGATGCTGATACAACAGATTTGCCAGCGACCAAACCAAGGAACGATCACATCACACCTGTCACTTCACACATTAGATGATTAACTGTCACACTGAAGATAACCTCTGACCTGTACCCAAACATCTGCAGACCACAGCTGCATTAGAAAGCCTCACCTGCCTCTGAATAGAGGACAGGAGACAGAATCTATCTAGACTCCGGTGTGGGCAGGCCTGCCTCGCGGTGCGCGGTGATTTCTTACGAGACTACGAGACTAAGTGTCTTAGTGCGGCGCGCGAGTATACGTGTACGTGTATTCCTTCACGGCCTCTTGCGGCGGCGCGCGTGCTTGGGTAGGTGGCTGAGTTCCACTCTGCCGCGCCCTTAACCGAAGCCCCAACGCCTGCCACTCCGCTTTGCCCCCGGGGCAGGTACAACACGACGTCCTGCAAGACACCTGCCCCTGTGGCTTCTCGCCTGTGGTTCCACCTGGGCCCCCCTGGGACCCCGGGGCATTGCGAGACACGCGGCGGGGTTTTAAGGATTGCCCCGCATTGCCCCACGGGGCGGGTACGTGCAACGACTGTCCGGCAACACACCCGCCCCTGTGGCTTCTCTTCTGGATCCCCCCTTGGACCCCGGGTCATTGCGAGACACCTGCAGCAGGGCTTTAGGACCCCTTGAGTACCACAGGTCTACCAGGAGGCTACGCGGCAGATGGTGATGTATTAATTATACAGTGCATGCCAGGGCGGGCTATCAAGGATGCACCCGGGGGACCTGTAACAAGCCAGGGACCTCGGGGGGGGGGGGGGGGGGCCCCCCCCCCCCCCCCGGTGAATACCGGGGCTTTTACCGGCCTGGGGATGCAAGCTCCCCGTATCTCCGACGCCAGGGGGCACTGCCCCGTTTAATGTGAAACGTAAGTACATAATACATGGAGATATGCCCATCTCGGGACCCTAAAGGTAGGGGTGCTGGGGATTAGTTGTCATGCCACGTCAGCGACCGATTGGAAGAACCGTAGCGGGTGGGGGGTCCGCTAACAGGAGCTTCACCCCCCGTTGCGCCCCCTCTCCCCAGACGGGGCGTAACAGTGAAGAAGAAATAAGAGGATGAAATAAGGAGTAAGGTGGAAGCATTATTTAGACATCTAGAGGCGAGGTGACTGACTAAAGATCCCTTCACACATTCCATACTCGAACCACGATAGCGCCACCAATTTGATTATTGACGCTATCGTGAAATTTGACCACGATAAACGCAGACCATGATAGCCTCACAACAATATGTCACGCTGCCTGTACGTATGTGTCATGACGGTCGTAAGATGGTCACAATGGAGTCATGACAGCTGTAAGACTTCGTCATGAATGGAAAATCAACGGTCATTTTGTGATGGCTTCAAGAGCTAGCAACATACCCCACACGGGGGTGTGTGTTGCTATGGTGATGGAGAAGGAAGGGGGGTAGAGATGAAGGTGGGAGAAACAGGGTTGGGTGTTGGTGTGGAGAAGGGGGAGAAACGGGGGAGGGGGGTTGTAATAAAGAAGGGGGTGTTGGTGTGGGTGGGAAAACGGGGGGTAGGGAAGTTGGGGATGTAGAAGGCGTTGTTGCTGTTGGGGATGTGAGTGGTTAAAAGGGGGGTGGGTGTGTCGGTGTCTGGACGATTCGAGCGAATACCTTTTCGAGCGTTGGACGATTCGAGCGAATACTTTTTCGAGCGTTGGACGATTCGAGCGAATACTTTTTCGAGCGTTGGACGATTCGAGCGAATACTTTTACGAGCGCCCCACAAACCTTGCTCCACTTCTCACTACCGTAGTATTGATAATATTCTTTTCATTTAACCTAACTTAGCCGTTTCTGGCTGAAATATCGGTAGGTTTATACGTTATAATAGGCGTTATAATACGCTAACTTTTTCTTTTCATCAATGTTCACACAAACACACACAAAGGCGTAACAGATAGGCGTATGTCCTGTTTCTATAAATACTATAGGCAGTACAATCCAGGCAGAGGGGAGTGAGATCAGGTCAGGTACCCTGTGTGTGTGTGTGTGCATTACCTGACGTGACCTCACTGGTATCCTTTACCGCATATAACACTTTAGTCACCAGCTGTAATAATGTCGCCAGCCGCCAAATATTACGAATTATAGCATCACTACTGATGTGTATGTGCCACTGAAGATGATACACAGTAGTTTATATCATGACTGTATAATCTACCCTGTTTCAGCGTTGTTCTATGCTTTGTAGCTGCAAGTACACACGATTTCAAATTTCCCAACTCGTTTTTTTTTTGCGCGACGACGACGGCGGGAGGACACTCAGAACATAAACACTAATTGGCGACCTTATTGTTGGTCACCACTCTGGTGATATTTTTGAAATTTGTTTATTTATAGTTACTTCCCTACCAAGACCTATCAGATGAAGACACAAAATTGACAGACTCTCCAGATAGCCCCTTTTATCTTTCCTGAAATCATGGATGTAGAAAATGTAAGTATTAACGCTACCAAAAATGTTACATCGAAAAAAAAGTTGTCCTGGCGACTTTAGTGTTATCTACGGAATGGAATGTCCTAACGGCACCCCGGGCCCGCCCGCCGGCCAGGGTTGCCAGCCCAATTGTGCTCTTTTTAGAAAAGGTTGGGGGACGATGGTCGCGGGTTGGCGGTTTTGGGGCTGTTTTTACTTCAAGTTGCGGATTTTTGTGTTGATTGTCTTCGAAAGCACATGACACATTTGCACCCGTTCATGATAATCCTCAAGGAGGATTATCACAACAATTATCGTCAAGGAGGATTATCACGACCGGACTTTGACCTGATTAGGACCTCAGTCGTGACCTCTCACGGTCACATCCTAGCTACTGACATCCCTAGTGATGAGTAATTATATTGACCTGGGGCATGCCACATTTAAATTTTTCATTCACACCTCCAAGCCCAACCCCATTCAGCCTGTCTCTAACTTCTAATATCTAATATCAAACTTCAATAATACTATATAAGGAGAGAGACTCAGGGAGACTGTCAGACACAGTTACTCTCTACTACAGCTGCCGTGATCAGATGAGGATATAAAATAGCTTGCGTGAGTGACTTGCAAGTTGCAATATAAGAGTTTAGAAAATACATGACATGTCCGTGCATTCATGCATAGAAACAACACGTACTGTTGCAATGAGCTTAACCCACAGAGGAAATGCTGTCACTTTACAAAGGACATTTATTCCAATGCTGACGATCAGGAGAATGTTGATATACCTGATATATAAATGTTCAGAAAAAAATACATTGTTGGCCTATAGCATGAATGGGTATGTATCCTAATATATATATATATATATATATAATATATATATATTATATATATTATATATAAAATTTTATATATATTATATATATAAAATATATATATATATATATATATATATTATATAATATATATATATATATATATATTATATATATATATATATATATAATATATATATATATATATATATATATAATGTTTTTTATAGGTACATTACTTGTCAAATACTTTTTTTCCTTTTTTGTTATATCTTTCAGTCGTCTTGAGCCTCATACATACACAACTAATTATAATATTCTGGGTGATTTTGTCGCGGCTTTCTGAGACCGAGGTCGCCGTTTTGGGCTTGTTTTTGGGATGAGATTGGGTGGGAACTGTAGTCTGCGACCTGGCAGTCTATCCCCACCTAGGGTTTCTGTATAAAGGTGTGTGTGCGTGCAGAGGAAGCTACACGAGGCCGTGAAACCTACACGTGGTACTTCCTATAATATTACTGGTTATATGATTATAAATAATAGCAATGCAATAGTAGCTATGGCAGTAATTTAAAGAGATAGTAATTAAAGCATAAATAATAATGAAAACAATAAAAGCAAAATTTACGTAGGTGAGGAGACTAGCTGCCCCTCCTAGTAATTAAGTCATGGCACATGGGGAACCTGACCTGACCTGACCTCACTCCCCTCTACCTACCTAATCCCATAATCGAACCCGTGGAGCCACGATATATATACTGGGTCGAGTATAGCTGAATGCTTGGTAACGGCAATATGTCCTCCGTACAGTAAAAGAGTTTTCTAGCAGCCGCTTCCCTTACAAGAAACCCGTGTATCGTTTGTATTAAGGAGGTGCGGACTAAAGAACACGGTTTTAAGTGTGACTGCTGTGGTAGATGGCAGCACAGGCTTTGCAACACTGGCATCTCGTTATTGGAGTACAGAAGACTGATGAATCGTCCTGCTGGTTCAGAGTGGCGCTGTTGTCAGTGCTCTCTACAGACACTTTCTTCTGCATCTGCAAGTTTCAACTCCTCATCACCCACAGTGCCTGTCGTCCCATTGGCTGAGAGTACCCGTCTTTCAGACTTCATGCACGTCGATACGACTGATCAGCCCACGGATACATGTACCACGGAGGAAACCGATTATGTAAGCCAGACTGAAGACTCCGCGGAAACCATGGAAGCGGATCCACTGTCACTCCACAGAGATCCACATCCGGTGCGAGCCTCCTTTGACGTCAGGTTTCATTCGAGGTTCCAGCTTCCTCCTCGGAAACACCACTTGCCCCCTCGCCCTATCCCCTCCGTGGATGTTGGAGCCCAAGAACATTTAAGTTATAAAGTAGTGACTAATGCCTCCAAGCGGGGCAAAACTATTCTGACAGACACCAGGGGTCATCGATATAACAAGAAGTCAGCAGACAAACGATGCTCCTCATCAAAGACTGTGTGGACGTGCAGTGTGCGACGCAAGGGACTCTGCTGTCTTGTCAAGATTTACGAGTCAGATGGTGTTTTTGTTCCTGGACCCCAGCCCCACACACACCCAGCAGAACCTGGTCAGGACCAAGCAGCAGACATTATAGCAGAAACTAAGAGGTGTGCTGCTGCTCAAGTTTTTGTTCCTGCAAGCACAATCTTTGAGGATGTCCTGCTCGACAAGATTGTGCCTGATGCACTACCTGCTAGCCTCCCCTGCCAGGCCAACGTAGTCCGGTATGCCAACCGTCATCGCCAGATGAACAGGCCCAGCCATCCAAGAACCCTGGAATTTGAACTTCAAGACGCCTTCATCCCGGAAGATTTCCTGTCAGCCGACGTTCATATCGATGGTGCTCGCCACTTCATATTTGCAACGCATGACCAAAATCACTTACTGCAAAAGGCCAAGTTCCTGTATGCAGATGCTACATTCAAGCTCGTCAGAGAACCATTCACACAACTGTTCAGCATACACGCCTTCATACAACAGGATGACAGTGTGAGGCAGGTCCCTCTTCTTTTTGCAGTGATGTCCCGCCGTAGACGTCAAGACTACGTCGAAGTCCTGTCAACTATGAAGGACCTCATCCCAGCTCTCTCCATCAAAAAGGTTACGGTTGACTTTGAGCAGGCAGTGTGGGCAGCTGTTCGTGAGGTATTCCCGGATGTGGAGATCCCGGGATGTGTTTTCCACTGGACGCAGGCTGTTTTAGAAAGGTAGTGGATCTTGGTTTGAAAGTGCCATACCAAACCTCTGGTGCTGTGCATGAATACATCAGGCAGCTGCTTGCACTACCCTTCCTCCCAGGAGAGCACATCCCAGCGATGTTTACATCCATAGCTGGCAACGCCACTCCTCCACTGCAGCCACTGGTGGATTACTTAAGGACAACTTGGATCGATAACTCTACGTGGCCAGTCGCATCCTGGTCCATTTTTGGTCTAGCCGTGCGGACAAATAATGATGTTGAAGGATGGCACAGCCGCATCAACAACAGAGGGAGCAACAGCCTCAACTTTTATAAGCTAATCGAAGTGCTGCACAGGGAGGCCAAGATAGTCACTCTGCAGACCCAGCTTTTTGCCCAGAACAAGCTATCGAGATCAACTCGAAAATTATATAAGCAGGTCCAGGCAAAGCTTGAAAAGCTGTGGCAACGCTACACAAACAAAGACATAACAACTGGCCACCTACTCCGTGCCTGCAGTAGAATATATGCCCCTTCAGACACATAATGATGCGACCTGTATATATTACTGTATGTGAATGTAACACCTTTATACATTATATTGCTTATTTTTTTATCTGTTTTCATGTTCTTAAATAAACCTTTAGTGTATATGATAATTTGCATAATAAAATGATTTTAAAATACGGTACTATTTTTCACTATCTACTATTTATTTCACTTCGCACACTTTTCAAATAAAATATGCTATGTATTATGATAGTTTACATATTTCAGTGTTTTTGAAATACTATTTGCGGTAAAGATTCGTTTTATCGTCCCTGCCACCATATATCTTGCTTACTGCCTTGCAAGTGCTTGTGGGCCCTTTGGACCCATATATATTGATGTTTGTAGTAGTAGATTATATTAGACAACAATGTGAGTGCACTCCAATCCTGTTGTTGCTGTCGTTGGTCACTGGTCAAAGTGCCTCGCACGCACGCACGCACACACACTCACACACACTCACACAGCTAGACCTGTTCAGAAAACAATTTTTTCCTATTTTTATACCCCCCTGCAAGGTTTCCCATGCTTTTTGACCTGGAAAAGCCGAAAATCACAACCATTTTGAGCTAGAATGTCAGGAACCTTTGCCTCATTGGACCTCAAGATATTAAGCCCGCGACAGTAGAAAAGCGCCTAATTTTGCCTTCCGCCAGACTTTTTTTCACCTGAGACTTTTGTTACAATTGGGATAGAACAACAAATTGGGTATCAAATTGAAGCATTTTTAATATTATTTCTGAAAAAACAATCCAAGTAAACATTCAAGAAAAAAAGACACATCATATCCAGAAAAAAAGCAAAATTTTCTGAAAATTTCATGTAAATTTCATAAATATTACAATCTTGACATCAAAAAATGTGTGACAAAGACTAAAAACTATTTTCAAGTGGCAGAAAACTCTATTGTCTATGTCAGAAGGACACTTCACAGTCATTTTTTCAGAGTTTGCTTCTTGAAGCTATCAAATCGCTCACGGTTGTATTCCACAGTTTGAAGAAGGTACTGTTTTTTGCTGAGAATCTGTGGTAATGATGTTTTTCGAAATCAGCCATCATCTTGAACTCCCCGCTCAGCAATGTCATTCACTACTTTTACATTACTGACAATTCCGGGGCCCTTTTGCTGTAGTCATCACCCCTTTGGGCCCATGTCGCCACGGGTTTTGCGGGAAGCCGGTCATATTCATCCCAAGGGGTGTCAAGAAAAGATGACTCTCGGGGACCAAACTAGATCAGCCAGAGTCGTTTGGCTGAAACCGGGGGAAAACATAGGTTTCCCTGGGTCTGAAGCTTCGGGTTTCTCAGTGGCTTTCCCATTTGGGCAAGCAATGCCCCTTGCTTTCTTTGTCACTGGGGTCGCTACCGAAGAGAGCGAAACGGCCAACCCCCTGTGTCAGGTACCACTTGGGGTTTTCAAGTTTTTGTAGCACTCCCTGAGCAATCTCTGGATCTGTTCTCTTTAAATTCATCATGTCCTTCATGGAAATGCAGTCATTTTTCAGGGGGCATCTGCAGCAAAATGTAAAATGACATCCCCAAAGGGGGTTAAAAGAACAGTCCCAGGAAGAGGTTGGGGGCGTTCCAGCCTTTCCCCAACAGTTTCTTAAACGTACTCTAGCTGTCAGCAAACTGAACATCTTCATAAAAAAAACAGGTTTTTGGCCAAACCACCCGGCCTGATAATGGTCCAAAGGAAAGACTCCCGTGGATTCCGCGGGGAGGCGGTCCCAAGGACGATAAGGGGTAAGCTCAGCCCCTCACGGTAGTCAGCTCTAGGAGGTTCTCCGACCTCAGGATTTCCTGTGTATTTCCTTTCACTCTTTCTTTTTTTTATTCAAAAACCCTTTTTGTTTTGATGGGGGCAGGGTTGTAGGGGTTTTTCTGTGGGAAAAATCTGTCCAAAAAAGTCCTTTAAGGGGCTTTAAACCAAGGATTCTCTGGGCCCCTTGCCCTTTCCCAAAAAGATTTTTCCCCCTACCCGCACCAAAACCCGGGAATTCTTTGGGAAAGTGGTGTTTTGCAGGCCAGGGGGGAACAAACCCTTTCCTTTTCAAAACTGTTGCTCCAGAAAACTTGGCAGCTCCCCGATTTACTCCAATGTTGCTGGCCGGGGGGGGTTTAAAAACAAAAGGGCCCGTGATCACTCCAGTAAGCCCCCAAAAACCCCCAGCAAATTACCCTTTGGGTGCCTTGCCTGAGCCCTTCCTGTTAATCTGTCTATCACTGGTTTCTCCCAGAGCTTGCCTTTAGGATATGCAGGTGGCCTGAGGGCAAGCACAGCCCGGTCTCTGGGCGTGGGGCCCAAAAGGATCAAAATTCCCCCGGGCATCTTTTCAGCATTTTTGCCATCCCAGTGGGGGAGCAGCCCCTACTTTGGGGGGGGTCCTCGCTAAATGCTGCCCTGTTACTCCGGCCCGATGTGGTACCTTGTCAGATCCTGTTCCGTCTCTTGTTTGAGGGGTTTAGATGACAAAAATTGGTTTCCCGGTAAAACTCCCCCCAGGCCTTTTTTTTAAAGTAGCAAGAAGGGGCTGTGCTGTCACTTGATTTTCCGACAAAACCCAGGGCGATCAGCCGGACTGCAGATGGTTTTAAAAACACTCCAGGGCCCCCCCTGGGAAATGTGAGGGGGTCACCCGTGTCTGTGATGTGAAATTTCCCGGACGAGGTTGTTGGTAATCCCCTGGGCCCTCTGCATTCCCCTTATCGGGTTTGGGGCCGCCCAGGTTTGGGGCAAAATCAAACAGCAGTCCTTCGTGTGTGGGGAGCTGAAAAATTGTAGAAATTTTTGACAAAAATTTATTCTGTTCCCCCTTTTCCCGCTGCATCTTGCAGCCCCTCTCTGGGTTGCTGCTGGGACCGTGACTCCCAAAAAATCTTGTCAAAGCCCAGACATGTGGGCCTTTTCTTCTGCTTCTGCTGGATTAGGGAGAACCTGTGTCCGGGCCTTTTCCCCTGATAGCAGTCGGTTTCCTCCCCATTTTCCCGGGGGTGGATCTGAAAACTCCTATGTTTTGAACAAAAGGGCTATCCCAATTCCCGGACAAAAAGGGACTCCTTTTCCCTCCAGGGTCACCTGTTTACCTTTTTTCCCTTTCTAGATCTCTGTGCTTTTTGTGAAGGGTTTTATTTAAAGGGTGCGCTGCATTGTATTTTGGGCATTTTCTTGATTAGCCCATCTGCCAGGAAAAGGGAGATAGCCTCCCCTGTTCATTGGGAGGCCTTTATGCTTTTGGATTCCCTGTATTTTTTTGGCAAAAATCTGGAGGTGGAGGGGGAAATCCTTTGGGAAGCCTGGCTGTTGGTTTGGGGTAACTGGGAGCCAAACTGGTTTCCTTTTTTTGGATGATGGGTAGCCCAAACAGGAAGGTTTTTTGGAGCAGATCAGTAAGGGAGGTCGGCGTGAGCTTTTCTTGGGTTTCAGGTGGAGGTTTTTTTAGATGTCAAAATTTGCGTCCCGGGAGCTCCTTGCTTACTGCCATAGTGAAGTTATTTGTGAAGTATCCTCTGGATTTGTTAGCAGGTTTCAACAGATCTGCAACAAACATAACAGACCATTAGATGTCATGCTAAAACCATTGTGAATTTGTGACTAGAGTGAAATAAATTATATTTAGTTAAAAAAAAAAAAAAATTTGTCTGTAAATATCACATGTAATATTTCCATAAATGTTTCTATGCATTTTGATGTTTCAGTCAGCATCTAATTACTTGCTTTAACCTGCTTATGCCCATTTATTGGTGAAAAAATAGGCGAAAACAAACATCAAAATGCTCTGAAACTGGCGTTTCAGAATAGAATCGAACTTCATGCTTCATGAGGCAAAGGTTCCTGACATTTTGGCTTATAATGGTTGTAATTTTCGACTTTTCCAGGTCAAAAAGCATTGGAAACCGTGCAGGAGGGTATAAAAATAGGAAAAAATTGTTTTCTGAACAGGTCTACGTCACACACACACACACACACACACACACACACACACACACACACACACACACACACACACACACACTCACACACACACACACACACACTTTAAGTCCATGAGTCTACGGAGTTGGAAATATAGCATGGTGTTACCGAAGTTTCTTACTGTAATCTAATACTCTTAAAAGGGTTATTAGTACAAAACCCCAGTTCAAAATTATTCAATCGACATGGGCCCAAGCCGCTTACCACCTACCATTTATTTGCATAATTTTTTTTGCCTACTCTCATCAAAATTGAATGTACAGTTTCGGCTACCCAAAACAGACAGACAGACACACGGCTACTCCTATACTTTATTAGATAGATGAAGGCCTAATCTTTTGTCACACACGTCTTCTACCAACCTTCAAACCTCTTGGCAAGCTGTTACTTTGGTCAAAATCACGGACAAAAATTATCTAATTAGAATAAATAGGTGC
This sequence comes from Chionoecetes opilio, assembly GCA_016584305.1. NCBI lineage: Eukaryota > Metazoa > Arthropoda > Malacostraca > Decapoda > Majidae > Chionoecetes > Chionoecetes opilio. The sequence continues at coordinate 414,100 of JACEEZ010022590.1, forward strand.
AACTCCGCCGTCGCCACCAGCGCAGTCAGAGACAGCGGGCCAAGCCCTCCCTCACGGACAAGCAGTCAGGCCAGGTTAGGTTTAAGGTTAGGTTTTGTTTAAAATAAAGCCAAACTAAACCCAACTTACCCTCGCTGCTGTCCGTGAGGGAGGGGTGGGACTGGGAGAGGCGCTCGTCCTGCGGTCTAAACGGTGCTGATGCGACGGCGGAGCACCTTTTTATTCTTATTAGATAATTTTGTCCGTGATTTTGACAAAGGTAACAGCTTGCCAAGAGGTTTGAAGGTTAGTAGAAGACGCATATGACAAAAGTTTAGTCCATATGGTAGTAATCGAGATAAAGCAGAAGCGATAAAACAAAACTTTCCTATAGTGGCAGATCCCACCAAAACAGTGGTATAGTGGTGGGATCTGCCACTAAAAATCAATTTCTAAACCAGACATTTAACAGAAAATCTCTTAAAATACAATAACAGGTCGTCTAACCTTAAGAGAGGGAGGGATGGAGGGAAAGAGGGAGGTATGGAGGGAGAGAGGAAGGTATGAAGAGAGAGAGAGGGACAGATAAGAAGCGATTAAACAAAACTTTCCTATAGTGGGAGATCCCACCACAACACCGCCGACTGCCGTGGCGCGGCAGTCGGCGGTGTTGTGGTGGGATCAATCACTAAAAATCAATTTCTAAACCAGACAGACATCTGACAGAAAATCTCTTAAATACAATAACAAGCAATTTCTTAGTCCTTATTGTTTAATACCATGCGTGTATAGTAGCATATCTATCCTACGCTCGAATAGCCATTAACTCGAATGGTCCTCCGCTCGAAAAGTCATTCGCTCGAATCGTCTTTCGCTCGAAAAGTCATTCGCTCGAAAAGTCATTCGCTCGAAAGGTCGTGTAACCGGTGTGTCACCACGTGGCGAGGGAGTAGGGGGTAGGGAGTCGAGGGGGGTGTCACCACGTGGTGAGGGAGTAGGGGGGTAGGGATTCGAGGGTGGGTGGAGGTGAATGAGAAATGGGGGAGAAGGCGGAAGGGGGTGCAAAAAAGGGGGGGAAGGTGGGTTGAAGGCGCGCGTAACGTTTTTTTATCGTCACGATAGACATACGACGATCACGATAGTGTCACGAAGCTGCTACATAGATAACGATAGCGTCATGATAGACTTACGATAGCGCTGCGTTGGGTACAAAAAGCGGGGAGCTTCCCGATTTTTTAGTGCATGCACTAACTTTTCGTGGCCTCGGCAGAGCGCGTCACGAGCGTCATGATCGGTCACGATGCCCCCCGACCCATAACCAGGACCATGACGGCGCTGCGCATTGCATTGTTGGCGCGTTCGTGATTCCATTATGGAATGTGTGAAGCGGGCTTTAACGATATTGTAGATGTTGCCATGTAAGGATATAACCGTTAATATTTAGAGGCCTCATGTTAGCCTCCATACCTCCTTTTCCCTCCCATTCCCCTTTAACTCCCTCCATCTCTTCCCCCCTCTTCCTCCCCACCTCCATACATACGTCACGAGTCTTACTTGTGATATCTTAACCAGTGAATGGACGCAGTGACTCGATAATCCAAAGTAATCACCAGTTATTACGATAATCCTTATAAATCCGTGAGTGAAAAGGTGAAAATTATAACACGGATAGTTTGAGAAGCTACAGAAACATTACTTTTTGAGGAAAAAGGTAAGATATAACAGAAAAATGGAAATATTGTTTTGACGGTGATTTTAAGACGTGTGTGTGTGTGTGTGGTGTGTGTGTGTGTGTGGTGATAATTATCACCACACACACACACACACACATCAGGAAACTTAAGTTTCCTTTTTAGCAGTGATTCTTAACCTTTTTACCACCACGCCCCCTTCAGTAGTGTTTCCTTGCCTCCATGCCCACCCCCCTTAACTTTTTCAAACAAGATATTTCAAAATTATTCTGAATCAGAAAGAAAAACTGAAAAAAATGCGGGTTTCTAACACTTATATTGTGCACATAATTGTTCATAAACACCTTGCACATACCCATCAGATTTAGTTAGATCGCGTTTTAAAGCTGCCGCACACCAGAAGCTACGCGCTATAATAATACTGATAATAATAACAATAATAATAGTAATAATAATTTAAAAAAATAATATTGCATAAAGTCTGTAGTTAGTGAAATGTGCCAAAGCGTCTCCGTAGAGTTTTTCACACATAATGCACCCGTAGCGGCTGCGACGCTCACCCTCGCGCGCGAGCTTCATCTTAAAGCGAAAGCCGAGCTTCAAGCCAAATTCTTGACACTTCCTACTTTTTCTCTCATGGCTCACGCCCCCTAGATAATTACCCGCGCCCCCCAGGTTAAGAACCACTGCTACATAGAGAGGAAACCAAGAAGGGAGAAAAAGAGAAAATGTCGAAGGAAATTAAACTAGTCACAAACTTTTTACATGCAAGTTACTAAGTATGAATTCTCAGCCATGTATTTATGTTGATAATTTTTATCATTAATCTATATTTATCACACGCATACATTTTGTTCTCGTTCTTGTAGTGAATTCGGTGCTATTTACAGGTTACCGCTATAAATGTGTAACAGAAAACGGTCTTAGAGAGGACGTGATTTTTTTTCTCTATAAGTAACCATGAAAATAGCAACTTTTAACCTCGAAAGCATTTACATAGTTTCTCGTTTTTATATCACTGGCATTCGAATTAACAATTTTGTTATGTTATCTTTAGCGTTTTATGAAATATATGAAGTTTTTTATTACTTGCTTTGATATTTCATTATAAATGTGTATATGTGTGTGTTTGTGTGTGTGTGTGTGTGTGTATTCACCTAGTTGTATTTTACAGGGCCTGAGCAACGCTCGTATGGTCCCGTCTCCATATCAACATTTATTTTATTATTCATCCTTAGTGCTTAGTGTTGGCCGACGCCACCACCCCGGGAGGCATATTCCCCAACTCTATGGGAATATGTGGTTTCCGAGTGAAGACGCTTGGCTGTATATCCGAAACTAACCCTAGGATTTTCTCGAAAATACCCTCATTGTGATTCCCACACAAATTTACTATGGAGAGCTCCGGAAAACCTAGCCTATCTTCACCGTAACCTGACGTGTTCAAGAGTAAACGTAACATACTGTTCCAGAAAACGGGAATATGCCCCCGGGTCACAAACCCTCGGCTAACACCCGGTACCTATTCACTGCTGGGTGGACAGGAGCTCGGGTTTTAAGAAGACCGCCCGTCTACCTTCGCTCCGCCTGGGGGTCGAACCCGGGACTTCTCGGTTGTGAGCCGAGCGTGCTAACCCCTACACTACGGAGCTCCCAACACACTACGGTGTGTGTGTCTGTGTAAGTTGATGCTACACTACTACTACTTTTTTTTTCTTTTCTTTTTTTCTACATTGAATATAAGATAAGATACCTTGATTCTATCTAGACACTTTGCAAGTACCAACTACAAGGTTATTTTGACTATAGTACAAAGCGCCAGGACGAATCTGGTGGACTCGAACCGCTGACCTAATGCAGGGACTTTCTACATTGAAGCCTATAGCGCCAGTAGGCTATTTATCATACGGAGGGACGTGATGATGGTTGGCCTTCCGCCCGTTGGTTGGCGCAGGCTGGATTTTTATAGTGACACCTGTGATGTTATATAGCTGAAGGTCCGTTTTCCATGATGGTCTACCCTCAGTATTAAGGCACATGCTGCAACTTGTTGTCCCATCGCCACACTTGAAGTCGCAGTCGACGGAACAGGAATGCAGCATGCGGGCTGCTTCGGCCACTCGACGATGGATTTACATTTGCTCCTTGGTGGGACTTGAACTCGGGACCTTGTGCTTGTCAACCACGTTAAAGATGACCGAAAGAGTTGTGTCCCCGGCAGGATTCGAACTCGGGACATCGAGCGCACCACTCCAAGACGGTAACCACTCGGCCACCGCCTCCCCACTACTACATACTACATACTACTACTGCTACTACTACTACTACTACTACTTTAACCCCAGTCGCTATTGCCATTTCTACACATAAATTTACATTACATTTACAAAATTCATAGTCATTTATATATCTTTTCTATGATCTTCTCGAACACACACAACACACACACACACACAGACACACACACACACACACAGACACACACACACACACACACACACACACACAGCATAACAGCAATAGTCCATCAAGATAATAAACACGATCACCACCATCACCACCATCAACAAAAATGCCCACCACCACCAAGTTATAGAGTGAAGGGTTACTTTCAATACTCCCATAAGTAACATGAAAAATCAAGTGAGGGTGAATAGAATTTTCATGTCACAGTATTATTATATACTGTTATATTAGTATATATAGTAGTAGTATATAGTAGTCATAGTAGGTTATAGTGGCCTGTCAGGAAAATCACAAAAAGAGCTGGTCTGGCACATTTCCCCTTTTTTGGCATTAAATCAATCAATCAATCTTATTTTTCCTTCACTAACTCCTTCATGAAAATTTTATATAACTGAATCAGACCAAAACGGAAACACACGGGTACGTAAAAGGTGTTATAATGAGATACAGCACACACCTGTCTCTTCAAATCATAGTCATCTTCTTCAATAGTATTAATTATCTGCAGAGGGTTTAAGATGTGTCACTAATATAGTCGCTGCACGTTTTAAGTTGGCAAAAATTGGTCCCCCTCACTCCCCCCTTCCAAACGCCCTTCCATCTTCCGAACGCCCTTCAGATGATGCAACAATTCAAACTTGTAATTCAACCTCAACTTCTTTCGTACGTTTTCTTACTCGATGTTTTTTTCCAACTACACCTTTAACTTCACCTTCACCAAGCGCGTGTTGACTTTGATTGAATGACCTTGAATTGACCTTGACCTTGACCATGGGTTGTAAGGTCGCTGTCTCACCTGGGATATCATGTAATTACCTTACCCTAACCCAGGTGAACGGCTTACAGAGACGGGACACACGCTTAACAGCCTGTAGACGTCTATCATTCCCCTGTAGAAATCTCCCATCTTAACCACGTAACATTGTAGAGAGGCAACCACGCAGGCTTAATTGTTTATTATTTATTATTATTTATTCATTATTTGCAGGCTCTATTTACTGTGTACCCATCTCAAGGCAAAATACTATATATCAGAAGAAAAAAAAGTCAGTATGTTATTGTGTACCCATCCCCAACCACCCATCCATCTTGTAGCTTCCTTATTTGTTTATGTTATGTTATCTCAAGGCAATAATTATAATGTATATCAGAAAACAATAAGTCAGTGTGTGGAAATGATTGCTGGTATCACTGCTCTTCATAATATTGTGTTTACCTGGTGTTTAAATATTTGGATTATTCTGCCACGAGTGATAGATACTTCAAATAGGTACTTGTGTCACTTATTAACTCCCTCAGTTTCTTATATTTATCAAAGGCATCATTCTTACTTGTTCTTTACCCCTTGAGCCCCATAATGTAATTTCCATTGTAATTTGGCTACTTTTAGACGATTTCAAGGAATATAAGCAATATTATTTCCATATGACTTGTTTAGTATCCTTATCCACTTGCTAATTTGTTATATTAAGCTACTTTTCGTTATTTTATGGCTAACAACACGCGATTTTATATTGCAAAAGAAAGATCTAGTCGTAAAGGGGTTCATTTTGCTACGTGTTCATTTTGCCCGTAAGTCTAACGTCAGTGGTGGATAAATTATTGGAATCTATTATTGCAAAAAACATTAGAGAGCACTTAGATAAACATAGTTTGATCTATGATTCACAACATGGATTCACCAAGGGTAGGTCATGTCTCACCAAATTATTGAGTTTTTATAGGAAAGTTTATGAGACGGCAGATAATGATAAGGATTATGATATAATATATCTGGACTTTAGTAAGGCATTTGCCAAAGTACCACACGAGCGACTCTTAAATAAGGTTAAGGCTCATGGAATAGATGGGAAGGTTCTTCACTGGATCAGAGCTTGGCTAAATAATAGGCAACAAAGGGTTAAAATTAATGGTTCCAAATCTGAATGGGGACTGGTGACAAGTGGAGTTCCACAAGGGTCTGTTTTGGGTCCATTACTATTTGTGATTTACATCAACGACTTGGATAGTGGGATTAGCAGTGATATCAGCAAGTTTGCTGATGATACTAAGGTAGGTAGGATTATTGGATCACAATCTGATGTAAACATATTGCAGGGAGACTTAGATAAACTTAACGAGTGGGCAGTCAGATGGCAGATGGAATTTGATATTGATAAGTGCAGCGTTATGAATGTTGGTAGAAAAACCCTGGTAATAGATGCACCATAAGCAATGTATCGCTGAAAAGATCAGAGAGTGAAAAAGATCTAGGACTGAGGGTGAGCTCAGACCTCCGACCTAGGAAACAATGTATTGAGACCAGAAATAGAGCTAATAGAGTATTAGGATTCATTACCAGAAGTGTTAAAAGTAGAAGTGCGGAAGTTATTATAAAGCTTTATCTGGCTGGCTCTAGTCAGGCTTCACCTAGACTATGCGGTTCAGTTTTGGTCTCCATATTACAGGATGGATATAGCCTTGTTATAAACAGTGCAAAGAAGGATGACCAAAATGATACAAGGGATGCGTAACTTTAGTTATGAGAAGAGATTGAAGTTATTAAAATTACACTCACTCGAGAGACGCAGAGTAAGGGCGATTTGATAGAAGTTTTTAAGTGGATAAAGGGATTTAATAAAGGAGAGGTAGGAAAAGTTCTTACGGCTTTTAACCAGGTTAGAACAAGAAGTAACGGATTCAAGCTGGAAAAGCGTAGATTTAGAAAGGAAATAGGGAAAAACTGGTTCACAAATAGGGTGGTGAATGAATGGAATGGTCTCAGTAGACAGGTAGTTAGTGCTGAGTCATTAGGGAGCCTTAAAGAGGGGCTAGATAGGTTCATGGATGGGGATGAAAGGTGGATGTAGGTAGTGTTAGGTGATAGGAACTACCACGTGTAGGCCTCGCAGCCTCTTGTAGCTTCCTTATTTTCTTATGTTCTTCTAATGTTCTTATGTGTTATTGCTGGAAAGAGTTGGATCCGAAGCTTTTGGAGGGAGATCTGTAAGAGACAATCCGGGGTAGAGGTGGCCAAGGGGGTCCCACAAGGCTCGGTGCTGGGGTAAGTTGATGCTTCCTGTCGAGAGTTGCTTGGTATGGAAAAGGAGCCTGCATGGGGACTCGCGCCTGGTGACCCCCGGGAGTGGCGTCGTAGAGTGGGCGAGGCGACGCGCCCCCCGGTGTATGCCCCCAGAGATTGATTGATTAGAACGTCATAGCGACAGCCTCGGTTAAATCTTCTCTTGCGGCTACTCGTTCACAAACAATCTGAACGTCTGCTTGTGTAGTGCGCATGCCTCTCGCTCCCTTGCCTCGCTCACTCGCTTGCTCCTTGCCGCTGTAGACTTGTAGAGAGAAAATTTAACAATGGAAAATGATCAAAACTATGATTCTATCTCGGACGTTGCAAATGAAAGCGAGAAGAGCGCTGAGGATGTTAAGGCGAGTGAAGAAAGAGAGGAAAATGGGAGAAATTATACAGAACAGCTAAAAGGAGCGACAGATGGAGAGGAGGAAGATCGAATGAAGGAAGAGATCAAAGTTGCAGATGCAAGTGAAGTGGAGGAGAGAAACGAAGAGAAAAGCAAAGCAGTGCACCCTATACCTAATGAAGAGTTAGCAATTAAGAACATCCCATCTGAGTCAACATCATCACATCCCAACCCACCGTCGAGACAGAGGAAGAAAAACAGACCAAACAGCGAAACAGGAGACAAAGAAACACACGAGAAAGCATACGACGGAAGAAAAGTAAGCGAAGAGAACAAAGAAGACAAAGAAGTAACAGATGAACCAGAGAAGAAGACAAGGCGAAGGAAATCAAATGCTCCTTTACAAAACGAGATAGACGGAACGAAAAGCAAGTCAGAGAAAACAAAAGACACCAAAGAAGACAATAACACAGAACACATTATAAGAAACAGAGACAACAATATTTACCCAAAGATTGAAGATGAAGGAAAACTGACCACGGACAACAATATGAAGGAGACAGACTTAGAGCAGGACAAAGAAGACAAAAAAGACACAGAAAACAGCATCAAAAACAGAGACAAAAAGTTACCAAAGAGCGAAGATGAAGGCAAACAAACAGTGGACAACAATATGAAGGAAAAAGACTTAGAGAATGAGGATGACGTGAGTTCCAAAGTGGGCTTGAAGAAGGAACTGGGTCTTGTCAACAGTGTGGGGATAATCGTAGGTAATATCATAGGCACGGGTATCTTTGTGTCGCCCCGAGCCGTGTTGCAGTACTCTGGCTCTGTTGGAATGTCCTTAATAGTGTGGGTTCTCTCCGGCGTCATGTGCATCGTCGGCGCCTTCTGCTACGCGGAGTTAGGTGAGCCCCTTAAGTATCTCTTACCTATACGTGACCGTTGGTGGTGAACAAAAACATTGCTACTTTTTTGACATGTGATTTGAAATTTAATTGTTAGGAGTAGGTTATTTATTTTATTTTTTTAATGTTTTTTTTAATTCATTTATATATTTATATATGTACTTATTTATTTATATATTTGTTTAATTCTTTCTTTATTTATTTCTTTGTTTCTTTGTTTTTTTGCTTCTTTTTTTTTTTTTTTTTTTTTTTTTTTTTTTTTTTTGTTTGTTTCTTTCTTTCTTTCTCGACATTAATTATAACGTCATCACAACACCATATCATCATCATCAACACCTTCGTCAGCACAACATATCTAACACATGTGATACTCTCTCTCTCTCTCTCTCTTCTCTTCCCCTCCTCCTCTCTCTCTCTCTCTCCTCTCTCTCTCTCTCTCTCTCTCTCTCTCTCTCTCCTCTCTTCTCTCTTCTCTCTCTCTCTCTCTCTCTCTCTTCTCTCTCTCTCTCTCTCTCTCTCTCTCTCCCTCTCTCTCTCTCTCTCTCTCTCTCTCTCTCTCTCTCTCTCTCTCTCTCTCTCTCTCTCTCTCTCTCTCTCTCTCTCTCTCTCTCTCTCTCTCTCTCTCTCTCTCTCTCTCTCTCTCTCTAGGTATTAATTATAACGTCATCCAACACATGTGATAGATAATAACCAGCTACAAATATTTTAATGCACAAAATCCCTGTAATTAATATAAACTTACGTCAAGTTTAATACCTTATCCTTTAATACCTTATTAATACCATCCTTTACAAATACAAGTTTAATACCTTAATATACCATCCTCTGAGTTTTAGGATATTAATAACTTTTAACACGAACAAATCAACTAGATGGGCGAGTTTTGTATTTATAAAGGTATGCTTGATAGTAATGCAATATTCTTAGTTGGTACATTCAAACATTGATATCAGAATATATAAGAGATAATGTGTTTGTCGTAAACACACACACACACACACACACCACATGCAATACACGCAACTAAATAATCGCCGCCACAGGTACGATGATCCCGTGGCGGCAACTACACTTACCTGTATGAGGCTCCATACTCCGTATGGGTCCTTTCCGGCCTTTATTTACCTGTTTTATATGCCCCACACTTCACAGCACTTTGGGACTGAGAGTGCTGTGAAGTGTGGGGCAGGTGTATCCAGCTTCTTTCCTGTGAAGACAGGAGTGAGGCAAGGGTGCGTCCTTGCCCCATCATTTTTCAACGCTTGTATGGACTGGGTATTGGACAAGGTTGTAGATCAAAGTGATTGTGGAGCATCCGTCGGCAACACCAAGATCACTGATCTTGTTTTTGCCGATGATGCAGTAAGCTTTGCTGAGTCGCTGGAGGTCCTGGTGATGGCTCTCGAGGCGCTGCACGAGGAGGCAAAGCCTTTGGGACTTGAGGTCTCCTGGCTCAAGACCAAGGTCCAGGTATTTGGAGACTTACTAGATGAAGCAGTACAGTCTGGTCATGCGTGTGGCGAGGACATTGAGATCTTGGAAAGTTTTACATACCTTGGTAGCGCAGTCCATAATGACGGCGGGTCACGTCAAGAAGTCTTACGGCGGATTGGCATAGCCCACGGTGTTATGGACTCGCTCAGCGGGAGTATTTGGCGTTGTCGGTACCTGTGCAGGAGGATAAAGATCCGGATCTTCAAGTCGCTTGTGATCCCTGTCTTACTCTATGGTTGTGAGACATGGACACTAAATAGTGACTTGAAGAGAAGAATCAATGCCTTTGGTAATAAGTGTCTTCGCAGAATCATGGGGTATCGCTGGGATGATTACGTGTCAAATCAGCGATTGCACCGTGAGACTGAATCGAGGCCTATTACCTGCATAGTCCGTCAGCGCCAACTTCGGCTATATGGGCATGTGGCACGCTACCCTGAAACCGATCCTTCCCATCGGGTTGTATTTGTAAGAGACAATCCGGCGTGGAGGAGGCCAAGGGGGCGCCCACAAGGCTCGTGGCTGGGGCAAGTTGATGTTTCTTGTCGAGAGCTGCTTGGTATGGGAAAGGAGCCTGCATGGGAACTCGCGCGTGGTGACCCCCGGGAGTGGCGTCGTAGGGTGGGCGAGGCGACGCGCCCCCCGGCGTATGCCCGCAATGATTGATTGATTGATTGATTTATATGGTGACGATCAGCATCCCGAGCGGCAGGGCAGTAGCGGCTCTCACCTTTGCTAATTATGTGCTACAGCCTTTCTTCCCTGACGGCCAACCCCCCCCCGATTATGCTCTGCGCCTCATCGGAATAGCACTGATTGGTGAGTAACTTCTTTTCTGTTTTTATACGTCACAGAGGACTGGCCAAAGGCAAAAAAGGTAACAAAAAGCCCGCTAGTTGCAATCCCTATAAAGAAGACAGTAAGAAAATAAAGAAAGGTGGGTTGTAACTGTTAAAAGGAACTGTTGTCTTTCTATCTGTCTGTCTCGGTATCAAGTATAATGTATGTAGTAGACAGTACCACTTATAATACTACAAGGTAAAAAAATGCAGCAAATAGTTTAGCTTTGATATATGGCAATAGGGATAGATAGTAATAAGGATAGCGTTGATTGGTGAGTGGCTACTGTCTGTCTATCTGCCTGTCTGAGTAGCATGTTTAATGTAGTAGACAGCACCAATTTGAATCGTGTAAGGAAAAAAAATGCAGCAATTGGTGTAGTACTAATCTTTCAATCCCCCCGCCCCCGTTCCCAGGCCCTCTGTCATCTTGGGGTGGCTTCGGCCCCAGGGATTGGGGCCTGACGCCATGGGGACGACCTGGTCGCTCTCTTGGCTTCGGGCCTCTGTCCTCGGTCTGACGAATTTTGCCTGGCCTTTCCTGTCATCCTCCTTTTTCCCCTCCTTCCCTCTATCTCTCCTCTTGTGCCTCCTCCAATCTCCCTTTCCCCCTAAGATGTGAGAGCCGTGCTGATGGGATATGATGGCTTCGGGTCAGTCATGAACGGCCTCAGGGTGCCACGGGCGCGGTATACCCTTTGCACCTTTGCTCTTTCCCTTCATGGGGGTCTTGAGGGGATGACTGTTTATTTCCCCCTCTTTACTCCAGGCTCACCATGGCCAATGATGATAATTAAACTTTTATAGGGGCTTTAGGGCCACCCCTCTACCAAATTACCCTACTGATCCCCCTGGTTTGCCGACCCCTGCTCCTCTTTTGACTACAGCCCGGATACTGATTTGCCCGTACCCGAAACTCGACCCTCAGAGTCACTTAGTGCTCCTGAGCCCCCTAGCCAGATCAAGAATCCATTATCAGCACCAGGCTACACTCCAGCCCAAAAACCCTCTACCTCTTCCATACCTTCTCCATCCTTGCCGCCCTGCTTTACCCCTCCAGATCCTTCCCCTACCCTTCCTTCTCCCAAACCTTCTTTGTCCTCCTCCTCATCCTGTGTAGCTACTCTTGCACCCTACAACCCTTCTCCCGCCGGGAGAACTACAGTCCGCACGGTCTCCTCTTCCTCACGCCCACGCCCATCTACTTCTCTCCTTCACCCCTCCTTCGACACTCCTTTTGGTCCTGCAAAGCGGGACTGTTTCTCCATCGTCCCTAGCACCGCCCCTTACTCTGCTAACGCCCTACGTTTCACGGTATGCCTCCAACGGCAAGTTGGCAAGGTTGCTTTCCGTACCCGCCCCGACCGGTCCCGCCTGGGAACTGTTGACACCGAGGCCCAAGCTCATGCACTGCTCAACCTTAAAGACCTTGACGGCAACCCATTCGACATCATGCCCGACATTGCTCTCAACACCTGTACTGGAACAGTTTCCATCCCCCCGCGTTCTTGCCCAGTCGATGACACCGAATGGTCTGAGTGCGCAGATGTCCTTCTCGACCTTTTGACAGAGGTTTATGATGCGGTTGCAGTTTACTGCTACACCATCCCACCCCGGGGCCACCGTAGGTCCCCTACCAACATTGCCAAAGTCACTTTCAAAAAGCAAGATCTCCCTGATAGCATTTATGTTGCCGGGGTCCACTGCTCTGTTAAACCTTACCGCCCTACTCCACGCCAGTGCCAGTCCTGCTGGCATTTTGGCCACCCTGCCCAAGCACTGCCGATCCTCTGCCCGCTGCCCATTTTGTGCTCAATCTGGCCATGCTCGTTCCACGTGTCCTGCAACATTTCCCACCTGTGCGAACTGTGGTGGTTCCCACAACGTCTTCTACTGGGGTTGCCCTGTCTACCACTTCGAATCGGAAGTGGCATCCATCAGATTTAAGAAGGGCTTCACTTTATGGGAAGCCCGCCAGGAAGCTCGCCGCCTCGGCTTTTCGCCTACCCCCGTCTCCCAGCTTATTTAAAATCCCACTTTTCCAGATCCTCCTACTACAACCTCTCCTACTCTCTCTTTCCCTGTTCCTCCTCCTCCCACTCCTCGTCCTTCATTTGCTCCTCCTGTTGCCCCCTTTCTCTCCATAAGTAACCCCTTTGCCGTCCTCAGTCCAGATACTCCGACCTCTACCCCTTCCTCGATCCCCACACCCCTTCCTCAACGCTCCCCTCCTCGGCCTACTCTTACCAGACGACCTAAACGTTCTTCCCCTTCCTCCCCCCCCGAAACCTTCCACTATCTCTCCCTTCTCAGTTTCTCACACCCCACTTTCTACGTCTCCTCCTACTAAGAAACCCTGTGCCTCCCAGGTCTCCCCTCCTGACTTTCCTGTTGAAACCATGGCTATGATCGAGGATTACCTCGCTCAGCCTCAAGACATGACCCCTCTGCCCTCTTCACAAACCGCCTCATCATCCCCACTTTCATTATCAACCCTCAAAGTCTCAGCTGAGATACATCCTCTTCCATCCCATCTTCCACCTACCCCTCTTCCTCCTTCTGCCTCCAAACTTTCCCCTTGTTCCCCCTCTTCCCCGCCTTCTCCATCATTCTCCCCACTGCACCCTTCACCCCTTATCTCTGATCACTCTAAGTCCTCTCCCCCATCTTCTACTTCCCCTGCCCGCCCTACTGTTATGTCTGTTCTTAATTTACCCCTCCTTCCTGGCTGTACACTCGCCTCCCTTTTGTCTCAACAACCCCCATCCCTATCCCCTCGCCCCCCTGACCCTACTGACTGTACTTCACCTACTACACTTGATCCCCCACCTGATATCGCTGATCCTGCTAACCCCTCTACTCAGGACGCTACCATTTCGACTATCATCACCCGCTAACCTCTACACTCTGTCTGTTCTTCATTGGAACATTCACGACTTCCGATCCCACGGACAAGACCTTTGTCTCCTTATTTCTTGCTATAACCCTCAAGTTATCTGCCTCGCAGAAACTTGCCTTACTCACCCCCCTGTCCCCATTCCCAATTTATGATTTCCCCAACAAATACACGTCCTTCCTCTGATCTAACCCTACTGCTATAACGTTCCATTCCTTTCCTCTTCCCTCACCGTTTCACCCTTTCTCTATAACCCCTTCCCTTCATTATGCTTTGCCATAGTGTCATATGACCTCCGATGTCTGGCACATTTTCCCATTTTAGCATTAAATCAATCAATTAATATTTCAATCTGCTCCTCGTCGGGATAGCCAATATTGGTGCGTACCTTTTTTTTTTTTTTACATCTTGGCCAATAGCGCCTGTGGGCAGTAACCTTCTGGGGTGGGATGGTAGGCCCTGGAGCTTCACTTGAGGGCTATGATGTTTGGCCCTCGCCCGTGGTGGCGCAGGCAAAATGTTTATTGTGACTCCTGCATGTGATTAGAGGCTCATGCCGCCACCCTGTGTTCTCCGATGCAGATGCAATCGAAGGTAGAGTTAATGGGCAGCATGTGGGTGTTCTTAGGCCACTCGGCGGTGCAGAAAGATTTTCAGTGGATTTTGGTTCTCATCGAGGATTGAACTCTGGTCAGCGAAAACGCCACTCGGAGACGCTAACCACTCTGCTACTGCCTCCCCCAACTGTTGTCTGTACATCTATCTACAACGTGTCTAGAACACGTTATTGAATCAGAGAAACTTATAAGAACCATGAAAATAAATATTTTAGCAATTTTTTTAACTTGCAGACCAAGAGAGTGCGAGAAGCAAAACAAATAATCAGTTTTAAATTTATGCAATTGGATCCATAAATCGAATGATAATTTCAGAATAGGTTTTTTGGGAGCCGTGACACAAGTTGATGAAAATACTATGATAGATGTTGTGATTTGAGAAAGATTTGGAAGTCATGAGTGACGAAGGTTGGTTATGATAAATGATCTACCTCTATCTCTCTTTCTCTCTCTCTCTGTTATCTCCCATCAGTTATCCTCACGTACGTCAACTGCAAGAAAGTGCGATGGGCCACCAGAGTGCAGGACCTGTTGGCATTGACAAAGGTGTTTGCCCTCATTGTGATCATCGTCGTGGGACTGTGTCACCTGCTTCGAGGCACCACACAGAATTCCGAGGATCCAATGGAAGGCACCACCACCCACCCTGCCTTGCTTGCCACTACTTTCTACCACACTATTTATGCTTACGATGGATGGTGAGAAAGGTTGAAGAAAATTGAAAAGGTTGAAAATGTTGTGAAAAGGTTGGAGAGAAAGTGTTTGTTTGAGAGATTTATGGTTAGTTGGATTGGGCACGTCAGGGTGGCAAGGTTGGTAGAGACGTGAGCTTGCAATGTGCAGCGTCCCTGTGCATTCGGTCTGGTGCTGGTGGTGTGTGCTGACGTGGCGGCGCTTTGTATAGTCAATAACCTTGTAGTTGGTACTTGCAAAGTGTCTAGATAGGATGAAAATCTTATCTTAGTTGGATTTGGGGAAAAGTATTTTTTTTTTTTTAAGTTATTAACTACACATATGGCTTAAAAAGTGGATGAGTTAAGGCAGTAAGGCAGTAATTCGTATAGAAAGTGTGTATGAGTGGGTTGTTGGATTAGTAAATGTTGGTGATTAGAAGTGTGTACAGAGGTTATGTGTAAAAAGAGATTAAATGCGTGTTATTTATTGCTTATAGGGGTGTGTGTGTATGTGTGTGTGTGTGTGTGTGTTGTGTGTGTGTGTGTGTGTGTGTGTGTGTGTGTGTGTGTGTGTATGTGTGTGTGTGTGTGTGCGTGTGTGTGTGTGCGCGTGTGCGTGCGCGCGACCTAAATTAACTGTATACATATTCCTTTCTATCATTCTTTTTTTTCTTTCTACAGGGACAGCCTTAACGACGTCATGGAAGAGCTCAAGGATCCAATCAGGTAGGCTATAACACAAACACACACACACACACACACACACACACACACACACACACACACACACACACAGACAGATAGATGCTTTAGTGACCACAGTAGTTACAAGGGAACTCAATAAAATAGCTACGAAATCAATGAAACTCAATAAAACTCAATAGAACTCAATAAAAAAAAAAAATTACCAACTATTTCAGATTAATTAATAAAGAAAGTATCTAAGACATTTACTTAGGAACCTACTTTACTTAGCACACATATTGAGTTGACACCTATCAAAAAATCCAAACTCCACCTCTAACCTAATCTAATTTAACCTAACTTAACAGTTTATGGCTGAAATAACGGTAGATTTTCGGTAGTACATGTAACACCATTATTATTCAATTGCGCCATGGGAAATGGGGTTCAAAATATTCATAATGAATAATTCTACACGAAGATGTTTGTTTGTTTGTTTGTTTGTTTAGAGGATAATTCCTCCGAGCCGTAGTGATCTACCGCTGCAGCAATTAGTGTTGGCCGAAGCCACCACCCCGGGAGGGGGGTCACAAACCCCCGGCTAACACCCGGTACCCATTCACTGCTGGGTGGACAGGGGCTCGGGTTTTAAGAAAGACCACCCATCTATCTTTGCTCCGCCCGGGGATCTAACCCGGGACTTCTCGGTTGTGAGCCGAGCGTGCTAACCACTAAACTACGGAGTACCGTATGTAAATGTAGGTAAGAATCTTAGGACTTTTGGAAGCCCACTACCGAACTATTACCCTATCTTTGCACGAGTTAGGTGGTAAATAAGCTTATATGGTTAATATCACAACTGCCTTAGGAAGCATGACATATTATTGCTCGTTAGTTCAGTGATGAACGAACTTTAATTATTAATAACAGTACTGTCTGGAAAAGAGTAGCTACAAGAGCAATCACGGCATATAACTTGGTAGTTTTGTCATTTATGCCTTCAATATACTCCTTGATGAGGTCAATGAGCATCCCCTTATCCACAGTGGATATAGGAGTTGCCTTAAGAGAGCCAGCATCGTCACTCGTAGCAGTGGTGTCGACTGTAAATGTAAACAAACTTGAATTTCCCGCGATTTCAAGCGCCATTTCGCCGAGTCGAGCGAGAATATGAGAAGGTTAGCGCTGGCGAACACTCACGTCCGCCAACCCTGGCGTTTGCCAGGGTTGGCGTAAGCCAGTGTTTACAAGTAAGGATTTCCTGAGGAAATCAGGCGTTCGCCTGGCGGAGCATCGGCAGGCGATCGCCAGCCCGGGCGGAAAGTTTAATGCTGGGGTCACACATTGGCGAATCGGCTGCGCGAATGTCTGCGAACAAAAAAATGGCCGATTCGTTCCGGATTCCCCGTCCGGAAATGGCGAAGTCTAGGCTCTTGACAGAAATCGCCATTTTGAGCGAACCCCATCGCCATGTCCCTCGACCACCCCGCGTTCATTCGCCCTGCCAACGCAATCGTTGGAGATGAGGCGCAATATATTCGAGGGGAGGTCACAGCCTACGGCGATGTATCGCCCAACTTGCGATGGCGATGTATCGTAAGGTCGGCGAATCCACTACAATGTGTTGTCATTTAGGGCGATAATTTGCAATAGATTCTCGCATGCATTGCGATTGCCCTGCGTTCGTCTAGCGATAATTCGTAGACATTCGTGGGCACGTTGTGGGTGGGGCACGGTGGTATATATAGTGGGTGCCCACTACCTGGCTGTACAGTGCTCAAAATACCCCTTCAGCTGCTGCATTGCCATCATAGAGTACCTTAATCTTATTACCGAAGACATTGTGGAGGAGCCTGAATTCGTTAAAGCTTTTCTTTGTTATCAAAGAAGCCACCTAATGACCATGGTCAGGCTCTGGTTGCACCTCAAAAACCGTAGGAAGAGAAGGAAGCCCCGAAGTGTCTGGGTACGCCCCTACCTAACCCGTCGTGCCTCCCATGGGCATTATGAGAATCTCATGCGTGAACTGGCAGAACAAGATCCCCTACTCTATAGAAACTTCACCCGTCTGGATGCTGACCTTTTCAATCAAATTGTTGAACGTGTACGACCCCACATTGAGAAATCAAGAACGTTCTGGAGGGAGACATTGCAGCCTGCCCTACGTGTTGCAATAACCCTCAGATTCCTAGCGACCGGGAATTCATACAAGAGTCTCGGGTATGCCTTTCGCGTTGCTCCCAACACCATCTCCCTACTTGTACCTGAGACCTGCCGAGCCATTGTAGCAGCATATGGGGATGAGGTCATGCAGATGCCTGACACACCCGAGGGCTGGAAGGAAGTTGCCCGTGGGTTTCATGAGCGTTGGGATTTCCCCAATACCCTGGGGGCTATAGATGGGAAGCACATCCGCATTAAAAATCCAGCCTTCAGTGGGTCCCACTATTACAACTACAAGAAGTACTTCTCAATGATCCTGCTTGCTGTGGTTGATTATGACTACAAGTTCATGTTCATGGATGTCGGAGCTGTGGGGTCAGAGTCGGATGGGGGTGTCTTTGCACAGTCTAAGTTGTCAGAACTTTTGAAAAACAAGCAAGCCAACCTTCCTCCTGCAGAACCATTACCAGGAGACCCCACTGCACACCCTGTAAGCTACTTCCTCGTGGGAGATGATGCTTTCTCTCTCCGCAACTGGATGATGAAGCCATACCCCAATAGAAACCTGACTAAACCAGAGAGGATATATAACTACAGACTCAGCAGGGCACGTCGAGTTGTGGAGAATGCCTTTGGCATTTTGGCTAACAGGTGACTGTATTGATATTTCTGTTTCTGTTCAATAAATTTATATGAATACTTATGTCTTTAAGGGAAGGCTGGCTGTATTTTTTATGGATAATGAAATAATGGGTTAGTTTTAAATACATTTTACTGACTAATAGGTATAATACCTAGTTACGTTTGTAGAGTGTGCCGAGGTTAAAAATTGAGGGCTCCTGAAGAAGAGCCCTCTTGGTGGTTATATTCTCATTCTTGGGTATTTTGACCATGGTGGTGGGGTGGGGGCACGTGTATCAGGTGGCGAGGGAACGTCCGTGAAGCGCAGTGGCTGGGTGAGAATGAAAGAGCGTCGCCCGTCGCTCGTACTTAGGGGCGAGAGAGCTGCGCATGCGTGAAGATGCGTCGTTGCCACATCGTTAGTACCCGCAGTTGCCAGATACACCCGCGCAACATCGCCATTATTGGCGTTCCTATGGCGATAGAACGCAATAGGGACGCTATTTTATCGCAGGTGAGAGCGAATCACGTACGACCTTCCCGCGAATCAACTGCGATAATTCGCCATAACCCGATTCTTCGAGGCAGACTGGCGAAAGTTTTGAAATTTTCAAAAGTTTCGCGAGGTCTGGCAACCCCCTGAGATGGCGCGCCAGACCGCGCGTCACCCTCTCGAACCTAGGAGAATGCAAGCGAATGCGTGGGCGAATTCCTGGCGTTTTGATCGTAACGGACGGAGAAGCGGCCATTTTTGGGCTTCGCGGCCATTCGCGCAGCCGATTCGCCAATGTGTGACCCCAGCATAATAGTACGGCCCTGAGTCCTGACGTCCTAGACCTGCCCGTGAAAGCGACTCCACCGACCCAGCCACCGGCGCGGCGCAGGCTAACAGGATGACCACTCATGAAAATATATATTTCAATACTTAATCTACACGAAGAAAAAAGTAGGATTCAATACCAGATCCTTATATGTACAGACAGGAGGTTCCTTCATATCATACAGCATAATAGTTAGTGAATGAATAATGTGTCATTCGGTACTAATTAATCTTTATAATAGTATATTATATATAATCGAAATACACTAAAATTCAATTGTTTATTAAAACTCAATGGTTTATCAACGTTAATAAAAAATATGTTAAAAGAAAATGCCAGTCCAGAATAAAAAGAAACCTCAAGAAAAGAAAAGCATGTGAGTAAAAAGTTTGTACTCTTTCAGAATATTTGGTAACACATTGCCATTAATATGACAAATTTTCTAAATTATTGAAAATGATAATGTAAAATAGTATATGATTGGAATGGACTCACAGGCATCAGGTAGTTCGTGCGGAGTCAATAGGGAGTTTTTAAAGAAGGCTAGACAAGTTCATGGATGGGGATGAAACGTGGATGTAAGTAGTGTTAAGTAACAGGAACTACGACGTGTAGGTCTCACGACCTCTTGTAGTATTCTTATGTTCTTAAATGTTTATAATACGAATGTGTCCAAACTGAGTGAGAGCTGCATCATAATTATTATCGCAGGCAGCTACACAACTATATTTTACCAGCAGCCTAGTTCTTCAGTAGAACTATTGCTTTTATCTCTGGGACGGTAAGAGCTTGGTTCTTTTCTGTCTGTGTCTAAACTGAATAAGAGCCGCAACATTAAATTATCCCTGTTAGACAACCATATGTTTCCAGCTACCTAGTTCCTCAGTAGAACAATATCCTATATCCGAAGTGAGGCATTGGTTTCAGTTGTACTTTGCAGGACATCATCTATCACCATCGTGCGTATATATATATATATATATATATATATATATATATATATATATATATATATATATATATATATATATATATATATATATATATATATATATATATATATATATTAAATATATATATATATATATGTATATATATATATATATATATATATATATATGAGAAAAATACTTTTTTCCCCTAGACACGTGTATATATATATATATATATATATATATATATATATATATATATATATATATATATATATATTTTTATTTTTTATTTATATATATATATATATATATATATATATATATATATATATATATATATATATATATATATTTATTTTTATTTTTTATTATTTATATATATATATATATATATATATATATATATATATATATATATATATATATATATATATTATATATAATATATATATATATATATACTATATATCTTCTATAATAATATAAGCGAAAGTGTGTCTGTCTGTGTGTGTGTGTGTGTGTGTGGTATAGGTTCCGCCCCCCGTGGCGCAAACACTTCATATGGCACATTTTTGGAATCAGGTTGACCAGGGGAAGGTCATAAGCCCATTTATGAGATGATCCGATCACTTTTTTTTTCTCTTTTTTGCAGCCTATTAGCGAGAATTGTGAAAACAAAAGTGGGTTGCGAGAATATTGAGGAAGCCTTGATGTAGGGTGATGGGTAATGGGTGAGTGAATGGGTGGGGTGATGGGTAATGGGTATATATATATATATATATGCGAGAATATTGAGGAAGCCTTGATGTAGGGTGATGGGTAATGGGTGAGTGAATGGGTGTGTGGTGATGGGTAATGGGTGAGTGAATGGGTGGGGGGTGATGGGTAATGGGTGAGTGAATGGGTGGGGGGTGATGGGTAATGGGTGAGTGAATGGGTGGGGGGTGATGGGTAATGGGTGAGTGAATGGGTGGGGGGAATACATACATTTCTACATCCATGATTTCAGGAAAGTTAGAAGGGGCTATCTGGAGAGTCCATGTTTGGTGGGCCGAAGGCCCACCAAACACAGGTGGTGGGCCAAAGGCCCACCAATAGCCCTCCGCAGGAGCTAGCCAAAAAGTCCGCCCGGAGGGCGGCTTTGCGGCTAGTATATTAATAAAAGCGAAAGTGTGTCTGTCTGTGTGTGTGTGGTATAGGTTCCGCCCCCCGTGGCGGAATCCCATCATATACCACATTTTTGGAACCAGGTTGACCAGGGGAAGGTCATAAGCCCAGTTATGAGATGATCCGATCACCTTTTTTTTTTTTTTTTTTTTTTAGCAGCCTATTAGCGATAATTGTGAAAAAAGTGGGTTGCGAGAATTGAGGAAGCCTTGATGTAGGGTGATGGGTAATGGGTGAGTGAATGGGTGGGGTAATGGGTGTGGTGTGATGGGTGAGTGAATGGGTGGGGGGTGATGGGTGATGCGTGAGGGAATAGATGGGGGGTGATGGGTAATGGTGAGTGAATGGGTGTGTGGTGATGGGTAATGGGTGAGTGAATGGGTGGGGGGTGATGGGTAATGGGTGAGTGAATGAGGGCGGGGTGATGGGTAATGGGTGAGTGAATGGGTTTGGGGGTGATGTGAATGGGTTGGCGTTAATACATACATTTCTACATCCATGATTTCAGGAAAGTTAGAAGGGGCTATCTGGAGAGTCTGTGTTTGGTGGGCCGAAGGCCCACCAAACACAGGTGGTGGGCCGAAGGCCCACCAATAGCCCTCCGCAGGAGCTAGCCAAAAAGTCCGCCCGGAGGGCGGCTTTGCGGCTAGTATATATATATATATATTATATATATATATATATATATATATATATATATAATATATATATATATATATATATATATATATATATATATATATATATATATATATTATATATATATATATATATATATATATATATATATATATATATATATATATATATAATGTATACACGTGTCTAGGGGGAAACAGTGTTTAGGACTAGTAAACTGCCTAGCAACTTCTAAGCAGCATTTATAGACTATTATTACCCTAGGATCTTGCCTAAGTCAAAAATAAACTTATGGCACATTTGATACGTAATTTATTTTTCCCTAAGACCTCAGACCTACCTATACAAAGGAATAATAGAACAGACAGCAACAGGGCCAAACGGCGCTGCCTGTGTGACTACTTTCTACCACTATCCTCAAGGCAGGTGACTTCAGTTCTATACTGTCTAGGAAACACTGTCAACAATATATCAAATTTACAATTTGAAAGAGCGTCGCAACATCAAATCATTGCAACTTCACACTTATATATATATATATATATATATATACATATATATATATATATATATATATATATATATATATATATATATATATATATATATATATATATATATATATATATATTATAATATATACATGTGTGAAGTTGCAATGATTTGATGTTGCGACGCTCTTTCAAATTGTAAATTTGATATAATTTGATATATTGTTGAAATCTTGTTGAAATTTTGGGAAATGTCAAGAGGAGTACCACCACCACCAGTCTTGACCTGTCTTGAAGGTATCTTTTTCTTATTGCCTGCTTTGCCCTGAAATACATGAAGATAATCAGACGTGCTATTTGATCCACTTGTATTATATATATATATATATATATATATATATATATATATATATATATAATATATATATATATATATATATATAATACAAGTGGATCAAATAACACGTCTGGTTATCTTCATGTATTTCAGGGCAAAGCAAGCAATAAGAAAAGAGACCTTCAAGACAGGTCAAGACGGGTGGTGGTGGTCCTCCTCTTGACATTTCCCAAGATTCGTCGAAACTGCTGAGCATCATAGGATCAGAAATAGACGATAATTCCTGTGATTTTGATTCAGACGCACATACACTTTGCTGAGAATCTAAACGAAGTATAATATTAACTTCATAACTTAATATCTGCCTTCAAGTACCTAATGGTTATAGTAAATATCACAATTTACATTTACATTTTTTTATTTAAGCTTTTCCTATATAAGTCTGATGTTTATGTTGCATTAATTATATCAGAGTATTTCAGATTTGCAATGCGTTTGATATAACAAATAACTTTACAATTGGACAAAATCTCATGATAGCCCTACTGTTACTGGATACCTACCTGCCATTAGGTAAAAATGGTAAACGGTATACTTGCAATAGGTGGATATTGTATGAAATTTTATCAATATGTAAAAGGTGGATGGTCATATATCCCATATATCCTCCTATCATTACTTCCTGATCTCTTCCTCTCCTCCTCCTCGATCCCCGATGAGGGCAAATATCCACTTAAGATCTTTCTGTAACTGATGCCCACGCTCTGATGAAAAAAAAGGCCAAATGCTTGTATGTCTGGCTGA
This sequence comes from Chionoecetes opilio, assembly GCA_016584305.1. Classification (NCBI taxonomy): domain Eukaryota; kingdom Metazoa; phylum Arthropoda; class Malacostraca; order Decapoda; family Majidae; genus Chionoecetes; species Chionoecetes opilio. The sequence continues at coordinate 437,739 of JACEEZ010022590.1, forward strand.
ATGAGTCATCGTGCACAGTTGATAGCAACAAAGCCTAAGCCATTCCTTTCGCACCCCGCAGTGTCTCCCGCCACGCAGTCACAAAATAATGTCATTTAAAGCAATAATAAAGCAATACATTTTGCATTTGAAATTCAATATAGATACCCAAATCATTCTGCAATGGTAGTGGCTGTGTCTGTCCCCAGAGAGAACAAAAGCTCTGAAAGCAGGGATGACAGCCTAGGACACGCTGCTCACTTCCCCTTATCGGGCCTCCACCACGCTATCAAAGTATATACGAAACTTCTTTAATATCATGAGGGAATAATTCCATTTAACGGTAAATAACACTATTGAGACTATGAATCCACAGGGACCCAACCCCCAGCGAGGACAAAAGCCCAAGCACCATAAAAGAAAGCAGTCAGACCCACAGCCTACTGCTTGCTAAACCTTGATTCGCGCTCACAGCATTTTGCGGAACTGACTGTCAGTGACCGCGACACTGAGTCGGGCCGGTACTACCGGTATTTGTATTTTTCGGTATACCGGTATCGGTATTAGTATTGCATCGGTATACCGGTATCGGTATAATATTTGGTCGGTATTGGATTTTAGTATTATGTTTTTTTCTTTTTTTCTCGAAACAAACTCCTGACTAGTACCAAGACCAAGAACTGACTAGTGACTACTCCGACTGCCGAGACACGTATGGTAGCGTAACGCTCATTGCCTCAGAGCCTCATAATCTGAGGCGCGTGTTATCATTGGCCGATTGCAGCTCAGCTGGCAATGTCGCTCTGTGAAACCTCCCTCCCTCCCTCCCTCTACCCCTGAGGGCAGACCATCACAGAAAACGGATCATTACATATCACACAGGCGTCACTATACAAATCTAGCCTAGCTCACATGTTCATTATTGTTATTATTATTATTATTATTATTATTATTATTAGTCTTAGTCTACTATTATTATGGTTAATAATGGCATCATCATTTTCATTATTGTTATTATTATTATCATCCAAATTATTATAATTATTTTATTATAAATATAATTATTTCAAAGTGTGTGACTGTGTGTGTGTATGTGTGTATTCATCTAGTTGTATTCATCTAGTTGTATTTTACAGGTCCAGTTGTGTGTGTGTGTGTGACTGTGTGTGTGACTGTGTGTGTGTGTGTGTGTGTGTGTGTGTGTGTGTCGGCGAGTACACACCTCTGATATGACTGACCCCTCGTATCTTTCTTTAAGCTCCCTTCACACATTCCATAATCGAACAATGATAGCGCCACCAATTTGATTATTGACGCTATCGTGAAATTTGACCACGATAAACGCAGACCACGATAGCCTCACAACAATGTCACGCTGCATGTACGTATGTGTCATGATGGTCGTAAGATAGTCACGATAGTCATGACAGCTGTAAGACTACGTCATGAATGGAAAATCAACGGTCATTTTGTCGTCACGATAGAGCTACGATAACCACGACAGTGCCATGACGGTGCCATGGACGTATCACGATAGCGTCAAGAGCTAGCAACATGCCTCACACGTGGGTGGGTGTTGCCATGGTGATGGAGAAGGAATGAGGGCTAGAGATGAAGGTGGGAGAAACAGGGGTGGGGGTTTGTATGGAGAAGGGGGGGGGGAAACGGGGGAGGGGGGGTTGTAATAAAGAAGGGGGTGCTGGTGTGGGTGGGGAAATGGGGGAGAGGGGAGTTGGGGATGTAGAAGGCGTTGTTGTTGTTGGCGATGTAAGTGGTTAAAAGGGGGTGGGGGTGTCACCCAGTGGTGAGGGAGTAGGGGGTAGGGAGTCGAGGGGTGGGTGTCACCATGTGGTGAGGGAGTAAGGGGTTAGGGAGTCGAGGGGGGTGTCACCGCGTGGTGAGGGAGTAGGGGGGTAGGGAGCCGAGGGAGGGTGTCACTGCGTGGTGAGGGAGTAGGGTGGTAGGGAGTCGAGGGAGGGTGTCACTGCGTGGTGAGTGAGTAGGGGGGTAGGGAGTCGAGGGGGGGTGTCACCGCGTGGTGAGGGAGTAGGGGGAAGGGAGTCAGAGGAGGGTGGAGGTGAATGAGAAAGGGGGGAGAAGGCGGAAGGGGGTGCAAAAAAGAGGGGGAAGGTGGGTTTGAAGCGTTGCCACCGAGAGACGAGAGACTCACAGGCATCGACTCACAGGTAGTTCGTGCGGAGTCAATAGGGAGTTTTTAAAGAAGGCTAGACAAGTTCATGGATGGGGATGAAACCACAGAGTTATACACTAGAGATCGCATAGGGGGGCATCAGCTGACGCAACCGGTAGTGGCTCGGCCGCCATCAAACCATGATACTCTGCGGCCACAGAGGATGCTCTGACCCACACGACATGTTGTATTCCTACACGATATTATCAAACTACCAGATGATATCTAGGATAACTGAACCTATCATCGTTTTCACAAGACATTGCTCCACATCATGAATATTAATTTAATACAATAAGCTATACCTATAATAAGATAATGTGAGCAAAATATAATGGTGCATAAACTTTTTTTTCATATTCTTTGCTTCAACTCCCTATTATTCCTGTAATTTTGCTTGCATTGAATTTTCATTCAGTGCCTCGGAATCATTACATTTTTCCGATTATGATGGTACAGTAAAACCCCTATAACTCGGCACTGTATAACTCGGAATTCGATATAATTCGGCAAGGCAAAGACAGTGTTTTTTTTTTTTTTTTTTTTTTCTTTTTTTTCCCATCTATAGGGCGTGTAGGCAGTGAGCTCCAGGGGTGGGATGGTAGGCCCTGGAGGCTCACTCGAGGGCTGTGATGGTTGGCCCTCGCCCGTGGTGGCGCAGGCAGGATTCTTATAATGACGCCTGTAATTAGAGGCTCATGCCGCCCCCCTGTGTCCTCCCATGCACTCGCAGTCGAAGGTAGAGTTAATGGACAGGGCATGTGGGTGTTCTTAGGCCACTCGACGATGCAGAAAGATTTCAAGTGGATTTATGGGTCTCACTCGGGATCGAACTCGGGTCTTCGAGAACGCCACTCGGTGATGCTAACCACTCTGCTACCGCCTCCCCTAAACTGCATCTCTTGGTTTTCACTCGGCATATCACATAACTCTTGTGTGAACATGTAAACAGAAAGTCGGCAAAAAATAATGTATCTCGGCATATTGTGTTATAACTGCATCTCTTTGCTTACACTCGGCATATTCTCAGTCACATAAAGTCGTGTTTTTGTCCTTTCGACCCTTTCCTGCAGGCTCAGGCTCTTCAATTTCATTCCCTTCCTGCTGGAGACACCCTTGCATGATGGAGCTGACATCTTGAAATACAGTACTGTATGATGTAATCCCAAAACACGTAAAATATGTGGCAAAGTAAAGCAAAGGTCGGGTACCAGCGTGTAGGCTTTCAGCTGCTGAGCCGTGTTTATGTTGTCCAAGCACGATCTTGGATACGAATTCCGTTTTTTGTCGCAATTGAAAAAGGATTGGTTTCTGCTTCAGAAACACAACAAGCTTGGTAGGAGCCGAAATAATAATTATAATCAATGCAAAACATTGCAAACAATATCACAAAGTAGTATAACACACATTTCAGCAAGTGTTATTGGATTGGGATTCGTAATCCAAGACGGTGCTTGGACAACAAAAACACGAATCAGCCTACGCGCTGGTACCCGACCTTTGCTTTACTTTGCCACCCATTTTACGTGTTTTGGGATTACATCATGCAGTACTGTATATCAAGATGTCAGCTCCATCACGCAAGGGTGTCTCCAGCAGGAAGGGAATTAAATTGAAGAGCCTGAGCCTGCAGGAAAAGGTGAAAGTGATGGCAAGGATGGATGCAGGTGCGTCCATGCGTGCTATTTGTGCTGAGTTTGATATCAAATCCAGCACATTCTACCCGTTCACTGGTAAGTGTAGTTTTTATGCTTTTATAGTACTGTATTTATTTTTTAATTTTTTTTTAAAACCCATATCAGAGGAGGACATTGCATAACTCGGCAAGGGCCAGAGCCCCTATCGTGCCGAGTTATAAGGGTTTTACTGTATAAGTAAATCGTTTTGATGAATTAGTCATTGATGATAATTTCCAGGACTGAAAAGAGCTTGTGATATGTGTAGCAGCCTGGTGGTAAATGCTGCATCAACACTGGCAGACGATAGGTGGCGCTGTTGGCGCCAATCTGCCGAGGCGGAAGTTGCCGCGGAACGGCTACCGCCAGCCTTGGTGGCAGACTCATATAGAGTCTTACCTTGTGATACGTGTGACAGCCTGGTGATAAATGATACATCAACACTAGCAGACGATAGTTGGCGCTGTTGGGTGCCAGTAAACATCACAGCGTGAGAACAGATTAGTTGATTTGAATGTCTTATGGTATTTGAAATACTTGTAACTATAAGTACTGAGGTTACATCATATAAGAGGCCGAATTGAATAGCTACCTAACCTAACCTCCTACAACATTCGTCTTGGAAGACGCACGAGTATTTTTCAGGGTATTTTTTAGGGGAAAAACAGCGTCATATAAGTCGTAAAATACGGTACCCATTATTTGTTGGGATTAAGATTCATGACATATTGCCCGCCACCAAATATATCTACAAATCCCCCTATACAGAGACCTTCTTTAACCCGGGAACCCTAACACTGGGGAATGTTGCTTATTACTAACCCCGGGTGAAATATACCCAATATTTAGGATGAAATATACACCATTTCTAATTATTTTTCATTAAATCAGGCAATGCAGTGAAAAAATATAACTTTATAACTTTATTTTACTGTAAAAACCTTTAACCTAAACTGACATTTTATTACTGAGGTAGGACTGTAGAAAACAACAGAAAAAAGTGCTTCTTTTCCTTACTTTTGTAATATAAATTCCAATGACAGGTTACTAGTGATCAGAATGACTTTATACTTATCAATCACACACTTGGGTCCCTTCAGCCTCGTACTGGACCACCAATGCCCCCACGGCCTCATTCATCGATTAATATGCAAGTATATAATCGGCACTGTGACACTACTACGCTGTTCTTAACGGCGGGTGAAATTAACCCAAAATAGACTCCAGAGCTAACACAAATAGAGACACGGGAGAACAGCACCTCTCACTACAAAGTCCTGACACGCACTGAGGACTACTGGGAGGGACAGACTCGTCACTCCTATCTCCACGCACCACGTGACAGTCACGCAGCGACGACGTGTTGGGTGAAAAACACCCAGGGATAGGGCTCCCGGGTTAATCCCGGTGTCGTGTGGGCAAGTGTCTGTTTACGAGGGAACGTCTGTTTACTAACAAAGGCGGAAGAAAACGGGGATATTTACTTGTTGATCAACAAAGTGGGACCGCTTGTCACAGTGTACCGTGTGTACATCTTGTCGCTTGTGACGAACTGTCCGCTAAAGTAGGGGAGGGTATACTGTTTTTATTCTTTCATAGGAAAAACATTCATGAATCGATTAATGCGCTCTGCTTTTGTATTACTGATGTGAAGGACCATTAAATAGCCTTTATGTAGTGAATCATGAGTAAATTTACGGAATACAGCATCTTGCGGTAAGAAAACACTATTTTGATGTGTACCAGATGAATATGATGCCTGTTTGGGGCAGATTGCATTCTTGAAACGGGTGTTTAGGGCCCCATCTCCTGCTCACAAGATATTTCTGTACGTAATTGTACGTAACCTCATATATCATATATGCTCAAAACCCTACCGTAGATAACAATAGTTGTCAGAGGCAATATTGTCGCCAGCCGCCATATATTACGAATTACAGCATCCTGCTGATTTGTATGTGCCACTGAAGATGATACACAGTAGTTTATATCATGACGGTATATAATCTACCCTGTTTCATGTGTTGTTTTATGCTCTGTATCTGCAAGTATATATACGGTTTCAAATGTCGCTACTCGTTTTTTTTTCGGGCGACGACGACGGCTGGAGGACACTCAGAACATAAACACTAGCTGGCGACCTTAGTTTGGTCGCCACTCTGGTGATATTTTTTTGTATTTGTTCATTTATAGCCATAATATGACACAGATGAAGACACAAAATAACACAGGCTCTCCAAATAGCCTCTTCTAACTTTCCTGAAATCATGGATGTAGAAATGCAAGTATTAACGCCACCACACGTCTGTAGCTACATCGAAAAAAACGTTGTCTTGGCGACTTTAGTGTTATCTACGGTACCTATAACTGTCGCCGATAGGAATTCTCGCCGACGTCGGCGTGCGTTCTAATTTTTCACGTCGGTGAGTGTTCCTATTTCTGGGGTTATTTCTAGTTCTTGATCTTGAGTTAGGTTATGTGGTTAGGTTATGTTGGCTAGTTGACCTATGTCCAGGTTAGGTTACTGAACGAGCGGGGGGGGGGACTTTACCAATGAAAGTCGCCAAAAATGTTCATGTCGGCGAGAGCTCTCGGTTGGCGATTCGACGAGCGTTCCTATATCGGCGACAGTTCCATAAACCCTCTAAACTGCCACATATGTTAATTTTTTGTTTAACGACATCCCGCTCGGTTGAAGACGAAACGATTTATTTAATGCTACGGCTATATATTGCATTAATCTGATAACCATTTCGCGTCAAAAATCTTTTTGTTGTTGTTGTTGTTGACGGGGGTTTATCTCCCTTCAGAAGCCATTTCAAGGAAAAAATACCAGAGTAACTAAAAAGTTATCAAAACTAATTTGAAGTGATAATTTCTATTCTGAAATATTGTCTCATATTGGAGAAAATGTAATTTTTTTGTTAGCAATGACGGTGCTGGCTGACGGAAATCTATCTTCCAGGGCTCAATATACAAGGTGGCCCTGAAGTTCCGATCCCACTAAGAAAAAAAACATGCAATATTTTCAAGATGTGTATGTCATATTCATAAAAAATAAATAGAAATCAGTCAGAAAACATGGTCTCGTCTTAAAATGGTCTTGATCTTGGTCTCGAAGCTTCTGGTCTCGGAGTTTGGCTCGAGACCAGGTCGAGACCAGGATTAAAAAGTGCATCGCGGCGTGGGGAAGGTTGAAATTTATTATCATACACGGAGAAAAATCATGGCTGTTTCGATTCACGGCGCGCCATACAGCGTTGTACTGTCCAAAGTCGAGAGATAGAAGGTCAAATAATTTCGCGAGTGACGCCCCCTATCCATTTCATGAGACGTGGCTTATGGACGAGGCGTGACGTCACCATAGAAAACTAAAAAGGGGAAGGGGAGGATGAGTAAATTTTATGGGGAGCTCTCCCCACATCCCAGGACAACAGTCCTCTTATCGGTTGAGGTCAAGGGTCTCTCTCTCTCTCTCTCTCTCTCTCTCTCTCTCTCTCTCTCTCTCTCTCTCTCTCTCTCTCTCTCTCTCTCTCTCTCTCTCTCTCTCTCTCTCTCTCTCTCTTTTCACCTATTCCATCTCTTGACATACGAAAAAGAGGGTTTCCCAATTTATTGTGTTTTTATACTCTGGTTTGGGAGAGAGAGAGAGAGAGAGAGAGAGGAGAGAGGAGAGAGAGAGAGAGAGGAGAGAGAGAGAGGAGAGAGAGAGAGAGAGAGAGGAAGGGAGGGAGAGAGAGAGTGACAGTTGACCTGACCTGATAAGACCACAACCAGACTGCGGGCCCCAACTTGCACACTTTTGTATCAAGGCATATATGAACATTTTTGTATATCGAAAGAGTATTATCTCTTCTCTCAACTCTCTCTTCCCCCATATCTCTCTCTCTCTCTCTCTCTCTCTCTCTCTCTCTCTCTCTCTCTCGTCACCTATTCTATTTCCAGACATATAAAAAAAGTTATACATTTTCTTGATTAATTGTTTTTTATACTCTGGTTTGGTAGAGAGAGAGAGAGAGAGAGAGAGAGAGAGAGAGAGAGAGAGAGAGAGAGAGAGAGAGAGAGAGAGAGAGAGAGGGAGAGGAAGGAAGGGAGGGAGGGAGAGAGGAAGGGAAGGAGAGAGAGAGAGAGAGAAATAGAAAACGGAGAGATGAACACGATTGGACTGCTAGACACACACTGACCCGATGCCTCTCCTGACCCCGGTCGGGAGACGATACGATACGTCACAGAATCTGTCACACCCCCGGAGTGAGGCGGTAAAGCGAAATGAGCTAACCTTCCTCCCTTAGCCTTGGTACTGTCTATAGATACTGCCTGACTAACTCTACGGTGATGATGCATGAGCTGAGACCTGCGAGCGCTGATAGAGTGCGTGCGAGTCGAGAGAACATGCATGGCGTACTCATTCTCGCAGTGATAATCTCCGTTTGCACGCACGCATGTTTGCAGCTCTGTTCACCTCCGTGTACTTCATATATGTGTAGGCCTATGCAATCCCCGCAATCTTCGTACACGTACACCACGGGTTTAGCTAGCTCGCTTGGAAAACGTAACCACAAAAATTGCTATTTTCCTATGTTTGTTTCTTCATGCCAACGAAGCAATGGAAGCATAAATATTTTACCTAGATGTTCAGTTGTTCACATATATTGAATTATGTAAATATATTTCCTCCCCTATACGTTACCCTTACCCCCCTTCTACCAGAGCTCGTTAGTCGTTACATCGAGCACATCTGGCAGCAGGGATGCCAGGTGCACAAACCACAAAATATACTTTTGGCATTCACACTTTACTTTTTTGGCATTTTCATTTTTTCATCATAAGAAAATGAAATTCAATTGACGAATATTTCTGGCAAATTCCAAAATTTGTTGAGTAATTTCTGGCAAGAAATACAACAATTGGCAGGACCTGGCAACTCTGTCTGGTAGTGATCATAGGACGTCGGACTGTGAGGTGTACTGGACTAGTCTCGCTTAGTTTCCGTTCGCACACCGGAATGAGTAATCAAAGGCAAAAACATTCAGATAATAGTCATATATAACAAAAAAATATTGATATGCCTGTTCTTAGTCTTGGTCTGTTTCGGAGGGTCTGGTCTTGGTATTGGTCTTGGTCTTGGAGGGTCTTGGTCTTGGTCTCGGAGGGCTGGTCTTGGTCTCAGAAGGTCTGGTCTTGGTCTTGGTCTCGAAGGGTCTGGTCTTGGTCTTGGTCTTGGTCTCGGAGGGTCTTGGTCTTGGTCTCGGAGGGCTGGTCTTGGTCTCGGAAGGTCTGGTCTTGGTCTTGGTCTCGAAGGGTCTGGTCTTGGTCTTGGTCTTGGTCTCGGAGGGTCTGGTCTTGACTACAACACTGACACACGAACACATACTACACACGCACACACATACATACACACATGCACTCACACACACATACACACACATACGCATACATACACACACACACACTCACACATACACATACACACACACATACAAACACATACATATACACACACATCCATACACACATGCACTCACACACACTACACACACACATACATACATACACACACACACACACTCACATATACACATACACACACACACATGCAAACACATACATACACACACACATACATACACACATTCACTCACACACACATACACACACACATACCTAGACGGTACCTGGAACTGTCGCCGATAGGAACTGTCGCCGATATCGGCGACTGTTCCAATATTTCACGTCGGCGGGAGTTCTAATCGTCGGCGACAATTCTAGTTCTTGATCTTGATATTACAGTACCATAATTTAATTAAATAATCTTTTAATCATGGTTCTGCATTCAGGGATTAAATACCAGCAATAACTTGAACTGTCAAAGGCTTTCAATGGGAGAAATATACATGTAAAGTTGTCACTGACTCCGCTGATGATGATCTGAATCCGCTGAATGATGGTTTAATAGTACGGCCCTAGGTGTCTTGAAGACACCTTCACCTCCCTCTCCTTACTTGTTTCCTTCTCTCATTCCATCCTTTTCCCCACCTCTATTTCATCATTGATCGAGACGGGACACATAGGAGCAACAAAACATTATATATGAGCTTCCAGCAATTACATGAAACTATCAAAGGCTTTCAATGGGAGAAATATACATGTAAAGTTGTCTCACCCTACAGCTGACGCCGCCTCCTTAGAGATTAGCGCGGAAGAATACTTAGAATATTGTGCCCGCCCATTCCCCCCCCCACTGGGAGAGTCCCACGGGGAGTGTCCTCCCACCGTCGTTGTTGCCCGAAGAAAAAAAACGAGTAGCGAAATTTGAAACCATATATACTTGCAGATACAATTAATAAAACAACGCTGAAACAGGGTAGTTTATACAGTTATATAAACTACTGTGTATCATCTTCAGTGGCCCCATACAAATCAATAGTGATGCTATAATTCGTAATATATGGCGCCGGGCCCGACATTAGTGCAGGTGGCGCTTTAGTGCTATCTACGGTAGTAGTACGTATTATTTAATTTGAGTTTATTTATGTAATCATGATAAATGCTTGGGGGGGGGGTCGATAACCGAACTGGATTTCCGAAGGGGTCTGGTGTATGTGCGTGTGTGTGTGTGTGTGTATTCATCTACCGTAGATAACAGAAAAAGTCGCCACCTGCAGTGATGTCGCCAGGCGCCAAATATTACGAAGTATAGCATCACTACTGATTTTATGTGCCACTGAAGATGATACACAGTGGGTTTATATCATGACGGTATAATCTACCCTGTTACAGCGTTGTTTATGCTTTGTATCTGCGAGTATATACGGTTTCAAATTTCGCTACCCCATTTTTTTTTCGGGCGACGAGGGACAGTGGTACGACATCAGTAAATAAACACTAGATGGCGACTCTACTGTTGATAGCCACTTTGTAGATTTTTTTGTAATTTGTTCATTTATAGCCATAATATGACACAGATGAAGACACAAAATGACACAGACTCTCTAGATAGCCCCTTCTAACTTTCCTGAAATCATGGATGTAGAAAAAATGTAAGTATTAACGCCACCACACGTCTGTAAACAAAAAAAAAAAATTTGTCCTGGCGACTTAACTGTTATCTACGGTAGTATTCATTAGAAATTTTACAGGGCCAGAGCGACGCTCGTATGGCCCCTTTCTCCATATCAACATTTGTATCTTTCATCCTTAGTGGTTAGTTTTGGCCGATGCCAGCCCCCCGGAGAGCAGGTCACAAAACCTCGGCTAACACCCGGTACCATTCACTGCTGGGTGGACAGGGGCTCGGGTTTTAAGGAAAACATGTTTTTAAGGAATTGTTTCCGCTCCCCCCGGGGATCGAACCGGGACTTCTCGGTAGTGAACAAAACCGAGGTGTGTGTGTGATACATCTCTTCTCTCTCTCTCACTTTTGTCAAGGGGGGGACTTCAAAAACATCTTCCACAAAAATACACCCATCGCTAACCTTCCAAGAGGATGCATTTATTCGAGCAACGAATAAATGTAGACAGAAAAGAAAACCCAAAACATCCCCATGAAACTACAGTTAGAATGGGTTGAGGAGGCCTTACCGAAAAATTTTTGTCCAGGAAGACGTTTAGAGTGGGTGCCTATCGCCATACCATCCTTTTCACCGAGTTTGGTCTACAGCTGGCCTCCCAGGCAAGAACGTGGTAGTTGATGCAACATTTAAGAGTGTCCAGTCACCTTCAAGCAACTTTGGGGAATACACGCCTTCATTGTCAGAACAAATGCATCAAACAAGTCCCCCTTATCCAAGTACTGAGACCAGGGCGCATTGGTGATTATTCTGCAGTTTTGGAGGCCATCAAAGCAAGACTCCCCGCTGACGTAAGTCTTTAGAGTGTGATGATGGACTTGAGACTGCAGTTTGGACTTCATTTGGGCGCATTTACCCTGATCTGCAGTTGAGAGGATGTTCCCTTTTACTGGACCCCGGCTGTGTGGAAATGGATCCAGCTTTATGGACTAAGTTTCCATACTACAAGAAGAAGAACACATATAAGTTTCTGAGACAGTGCTCTGTCTACCTTTCCTGCCAGCAGAGCAAATCCCAGAGACCTCCATCACCTACACAGTCTGGTCTTGCCGAATCACTCTGACGGTCTCCATCAGCTGTTTGCGTACATGGAGGGCGACCGGATTAGTTCACGGGCGTGCGGGTTTTACTCCATACCAATGGTCTGTGTTCGGACAGACAGTGCGGGACTAACAACGATGTAGAAGGGTGGCAAACAATCTGAATAAACTCTGTGAAAGAGTCGGAGCGAGCTGCAATGTATATGAACTCATTAACGTGCTGTACAAGGAGTGCTCGTTAGGTACCGTGCAGCATCAACTTGTAGCTCAAAGAAAAAAATTTGAAAAACATCAGAAAGCAGGAGACTCATTATTTTAATCAAATGTTCTACGTGCATGGGAGGCCTACAGGCAGAAGGGCTGGTCCCTAAACAGCTTCTAATAGGATTGCAGGTTTTCTGTATTCATTTTCAGTAATGTAAAAAAAAAAGGTTGTGATTTGTACTCATATGTTTTCTTCTTATTAATATTATTATTTTATAATTATGCTTTTTTAATTTTTTATTATGTCAAATATTTTATATACTGCTTAATTAATGATAATGAATATTTTTATGTCTCAAAACAATGCATCTATTATTATTTTAAATATCTTATCTGAATAAATACAAAAAACAATTAATAATTATAATTATATCCTTTTTCGGTAGGTTTTCGTATTATAGTATACTTCTTGCAGGGGAGGGGGGAGAATTGAGTTTGTGAGAGACAATAATTATGCTTAGCTTTTCACACAGACCAAAACAGTTCCACAAGAATGAAGGTCTACTTTGAAGGACCCAAAAAATAGCTGTGGGCTACTGTATTGATTATTTTGTGGGTTTTTTTATGCAGTCGAAATAAATGCTTGGGGTCGATAATTAATCGAACTGGATTTCCAGAAGGGGTTGGTAATATATATATATATTTTATAATAATATTACATACATACATACATAATATATATTTTATATATATATATATATATATATATAATATATATATATATATATATATATATATATATATATATATATATATATAATTATATATATATATATATATATATATATTATATATATATATTATTTTTGGGGACTGGCAATATAGCGGGCATTTTTTAACTTCTCTTTTTTAAATCATTTGGGCCCGGGCCGTAATGATGTAAATGAAATTGAGTACTCAATGCATGAATGCGTGCATGTGTGTGTGGAGAGAGGAGAGAGAGAGAGAGAGAGACGAGAGAGAGAGAGAGAGAGAAGAGAGAGACGAGGAGAGAGAGAAGAGAGAAGAGAGAGAGAGAGAGAGAGAGAGAGAGACGAGAGAGGAGAGACGAGAGAGAGAGAGAGAGAGAGAGAGAGAGACTTCTATATATCTCATAA